>CAUYON010164969.1:0-16967 GCA_963573935.1 Arctocebus calabarensis | reverse complement strand
AGCCCTGCTATGAAGCTCATCTATAGCTTTATTATGAAGGCTAAAACCCAGTTATAGCACAAGAAATGGGGAAAGGGGCAAGGGAGGGGAGGGGAGTGGGGAGGATGGGAGGAGGGAGGGTAATTGGTGGGATCACACCTAAGGTACATCTTAAAAGGGTACAGGTGAAACTCACTAAATGTAGAATATAAATGTCTTAACACAATACCTTAGAAAAAGACAGGAAAGCTATGTTAATCAGTTTGATAAAACTATTTCAGATTGTATGTAAAACCAGCACATTGTACCCCATTATTGCATAATGTACACAACTATTATTTAATTAAAAAAAACAAAGGCACAGAGAGGGTGAGTAACCTTTCTAGGGTCCCACAGCTGGGAAGTAGTGTAGTTGAGAGCTGAAGCCAGACAATTTAGGTTCAGATTCTATGGTCTGCACTCTTAGTCACTATGCAGAAAGCCTCTCCAGTTTGAATAGAAAAAGATGATGAAAAATTAGAAGAAATTCCTTCCCTTAAAGCAAATGTTATCCCCAGAGGCACAGAAAGGGTGAGTAACCTTTCTAGGGTCACACAGCTAGGAAGTAGTGTAGGTGAGAGTTGAAGCCAGACAATTTAGGTTCAGAGTCTGTAGTCTGTACTCTTAATCACTATGCAGAGAGCCTCTCCAGTTTCAATAGAAAAGATGATGAAAAATTAGAAGAAAATCCTTCCCTTAAAACAAATGTTGAACTCATTCTTAAACAAAGCTCTGATCATCTGACTAGAAGTTTGTCTCTGTGACTAAGAAAAATAAAAGACAAATCTCACATCTTGCTTGATTGACTGGCATTTTAAATGAGAAGCCCAGAGCCCCTCCTGGTACCACATAAGCCTCTAGTTAATATTTGCTGGATAAATATTAGATGAGTAAATATACTAATATACATACGGATGAATTTTCCTCTTCATTTGTGTAAGAAATCTTCATTTTCCACACCTCTGTTGTTGGTATCCACAAAGTCAATACTTATCAAGATTGTGGGAAGGGCTTCCAGAAGCCCGAACCCTTGGGTATAAACTCAGGCCCATCCCTTAAGAGCTGTGGGCTTTAGGAAAGTCAGTCAACCTCTCTGATTCTTACTTTTCATTTTTGGAGAAAATGAAGATAACAAGCTCTGCTTACAGCATGACTGGATGGGTAAAATAATTGATGTAAACTCCCTTTAAGACTACCAAACCCTGTCTAAGCCTCAGAGCCAGTTAGAGTCCCCAGGGGCCGATCAAATTGTTTCTTCCTTCACACAGCAAGGAGCCTCAGAAACAGCTCTGTCCCCCTTAGACTGTGATATAGGCCATTTGACATTCCAGTGCCACAGCTCTGCACTGTTCATAGTGCATTCCTCATGAATGGTGTCCCTGGGCCATGCGCTACAGAGGCCTTGTCAAATGCCCCCCTTTTGAAGATCACAGTTAGCAGTGATTTACTAGTAGTGGTGGCTTCACCTTCTAGCAGTCCTGGTGGCCCTAAGAATCGAGCAGAATTGATATATAATGAAATATCTCTCTTTAGAGCTACCTGCATAGTCACCTTCTCACAGGCCTTTGAATGTGGAAGATATGCTTACTCCTAAAATTCAGAGGGCTCCAAGATAAGTAGAAAGTGGCACCGAAGTTTCACATCCATCCCCCATCACCTACGGACTTCAGGACCTTGACCAAGCTATTTCCTACCTGTGAGTTTCAGTTCTCTAAAAATGGGGCCATGGCATTCCTGGTCTGGCTACCTGCTCAATATTACACACATACACACACAGACACACACATATAATGCCAAAAATACTGACAAAATCTTAATTCTCTTTCATCTGTGTCCATTGATGTAATTTGCTGGAGCTCATGAAAGATTAGTAATATACGCTCCCTCTTTGGTGAGCATATATTACTAACTTCAGTTCAGAAAGAACACTCATAACAAATGAGCCTCAGAAAAACATCTGTTTATTTGAAAGGAGATGAGGCAAACTTAGAGAACTGGACAAATAATTCTAAACAGGCTCCAGAAAGATGAGCATAAGATGAGTGTGTGGGTGTGTGGGTGGGTGGGAAGGGCTGCGACGTGGGAAGGGATTGTAGGGTCTTCTGCCTCATTGTCACCTTGTCCTCTCTCAGAGGGAAAGTCTGGCTATTGGAGTCATGGGACTGAGATGTTAGTCGAGGCCAGCTCAGTAGAGATACTAGTTATCCAAAACAGCATCACTTCATCTGGGGAGAGAGTGGGATAGCTGGCCTTTAACAGTGCCCAGTGTGGGAGGCACTGAAATGCACATCTGTGTCTACATTCTGCTTGGCGCGGACCCGTGCAAGGCAGTTTCTCCAGAAACATCATTCATAGAGAGATAAAGGGCTTTTTCAATTGTAGAAGGGTCCTCAGAAACACACCTTGTCCAATCCTTTATTTTACATTTGAAGAAACTGGAGCCCAGAGAGGGAAAACATGTTGGTCGTGACCCAGCTGAAACTAGCATCCATGCCTGTTGACTCCCAAGCCAGGGCTGTTTCCACTGCTTGTTCCTTCTAATGTAAAAGGAACAGAAATTGACCTAAGTCCTTCCCACCCCCAGTAAAACACTCATTTAGTTATGAATAGGGGAAAATTTTCTTCCAGAAGATTGTAAAGCCATTTTGAAAAGCATTCACCATGATTAACATCAGCTATAGTAAACATTTCAGTGGTAGCATGATGAGACTGTCACTACTGCGACTCAGGGTGGGCCCGCACGCAGAGGGGGTAGAGAGTGGGTGGCTGGCGGGATAAGTGGAAGGACTTTGCTTCTGTTCCCGTTTGCCTTCTTCCCTCCCTTTCTTCCATTCCTTCCACTCCCATTTCTGTGAACATGGCCGAAGAACCAGGAGATGTCCCCAAGTGGGGTAGTCTAATCCGTGAGGGCCAGTCTCTTTCAACTCATTTCCCAGCACAAGGTCTGCTGCATCTTGGAAAGATGGCTAAGAGTGGGACAACTCCGAAATAGAGAGCAGTGGAAGGAAAGGGAATTCACCCTTCTGCGCCTAAAGGCCAGTTGTCTTGTGGCATCGGGAGTGTGACTTCTTTCCACATCTTGGCCCACTGGATGGTACCACTGGTTTCTCGCAGCCACTTGAGCCCCAATGGCTGTGCCAGTTCAAGTGTTCACCACACAAAGGGATGTGGGCCAACAGGGGAACTCAAATTCCTGAGTGTAGTGGGTTGAATGATCTCCCTCCAAAAGATATGCCCCCTCGAACCTGTGGATGGGACCTTACTTGGAAAAGGGTCTTCACAGATACAATTAAATTAAGAAACTGAAGCTGTGGAGATAATCTTGGGTTTCAGATGTCCTCATGAAAGACAGGAGAGAACACACACAGTGGAGAGAAAGAGGGGTACAGATGGAGGCTGAGATTGGAGTGATGCGGCCACAATGCAAGGACTACTTGCTGTCACCAGAAACTGGGAAAAAGCAAGAAAGGATTCTCCCCTAGAGCCTGCAGAGGGAGTGTAGCCCTGCCAGCACCTGGATTTCAGACTTCAAACCTCCAGAACTGTGAAAGAATAAAGTTCTGTTATTTTAAGCCACCAGGTTGGTGGCATTTTGTCCTAGCAGTCCTAGGAAATTTATAATGGGGGGTGGCGTGACTGACTGGCAGCCTCAGCAACTGTGCATGGTCTGGAACTGGGCACACCTGAGCACATACCTGGCAGTGGGACGCCTGTGTCCTCACGCAGGAGAGGCAGCAGCAGCTGGACGGCAGTGCCACGCCCTCCTTGCACCCTCCTGCCTCGTGCCCACAGTCTGTCTGGTACCAGTGACAAGCAGGCTCCCCTTCATGTCCCAGTTGTCGCAACTGAACCTTGTGTCCAGGACCAAGGGCCTGCTGTGAAATGCAGTCTGGTTCCTCTAGGACAGGAGCCATGCCATGCTCTGCCAGGCCACCCCCCATGGCCTGAGTCCTTCCTTCGAAGCCAACATGATGGTTGAGTCCCTCCTACCCACCGACAAATTGATCAAATACACCTTATTTGGCTAGTCCAAAATGAATTGCACCTTGATTTTCCTAAACTCTTTAAGTCCACTTACCAGCTGATCTCCTAGATAGTCCTCTCTGTCTGACCAGCTACCTGGAAATTAACTCTGCGGTCGGCATCCTCTAAAAATCAAGGGAGGTGCTTCAGGAGATGAATAAATCTCAAATACTAATCCATTGTCTTCCTCTCTCCATCAACACTCTTTGTAAATCTTAGCTTCAAACATGCCTGTTAAAGACAATATTATCAATTTGTCCTGGGACTTTCCGGCTCCTTCATTTCTCATGCCGGGGACATGACTACTTGGCCGTAGGGCCACTACTTGGGAAGTGACTCCCAGGACGGAATGGTTTGATATTCTCCAGGTACTGCACCACACCTTCCTAACTGCTTCTGGAGCTGGCTCTCTTCTTGGGGGCCAGAAGCTCCAGTGAGCCCCCGCCCTGGCTGGAAGTCATCACCGGACATGACACCATTTTGCGGTTAGAGCTCCATTCGGACACAGGACAAGGACTTAAATGAGGTTACAAGAGAAGGCTGCCAACAACTCAATGGATATGTTTAATACTGCAAGTGTAATTTTAACCACACGCTGTGTTTCCACTATGCCCAGCCAACCCTGCTCATTAGACAAATAGCTTTTTATTTAAAAAATGCTCATTTACTCAGTAGGATACAATGGCAAATCTCTGGAGTGGACAAAGCAATTGTGCACGTTCTGAAAAGAACATATGCCCTTCATTGCAAATATTACCAGCTTTACAGTTTGGAGGATCTCTGGGCAGCTTAGGAGACCCAGCTCAGGTCTTCTGTGTGGGCGTTGCCCCTCTACCCCCATCTCAATTCTACTCAAAGCAAGGGTCATTAGCATCCTGGATTCCCCAGTACTCCGAGAGCCTTGTTTTGGTGCAATATGGGGTAATGAAAAGAGCTGTGTGGAGTGGAACATAGATTTCTATTGCTAGAACCATACTTTCAAGAGACTTAATCTTTTAGAAAATGATCAGATACCATAAATTAAAATATGTTGACCCAGAGGTGAGATTCCACCTGAGTCTAAGCTACTTTATGCCAAAAAATCATAGGTGGGCACGCATCTGTATAAATACATGTTCCACCCAAACCATCCCACTTGTCCATCTCCCACGGTAGATTTAATGTGTCTGTCATAATTCAATCTGACTTTGATTGTTGCATTTATTGGTTTGAAGGTGAAAATTTTAACTTTTTGTGGGATGAGGCTATATTAAAGGAAAAATGAAAGACTGGTGGATTTTAACAGTACTACATGCTGGTAAGATTCATAATCTGATATTCTGCTCCCCATAGTTATTTCTGAAGGGGATTCATTTGTGACTTTGGGTTTAACTGACAATGAGGGCCCAGGGTGAAGCATAGAAGCCTTTTGGTGAGAACAGCTTGCAGTTTGATTCAAGCAGGGCTAGGATAGGTGTGGGGTAGGTGAGCACTCATCTTGATCATAAAATTTAAGGGGGTACCCAAAACCTCAGTAATCAAGATAAATTACATTTTAATATACTATTCTAAAACTCAAAATTAATTCAAAAAATCCATAATGAACAAAATATCAATTTTTTTTTAAGTGACTGGATCTCACTCTATCACCCAGTCTGGAGTGCAGTGGCGCGATCACAACTCCCTACAGATTCGAGCTAGGCTCAACAATCCTCCTGCCTCAGCCTTCTGAGAAGCTGGGACTACAAGCTTGCATCACCAGGCCTGACTGATTTTTTTAAAACAAAAAAGCTTTTTGTTTTTGTAGATACAGAGTCTCAATATGTTGCTCGGGCTGCTCTTAAACTCCTGGCCTTAAGTTATCTACCTATCTCTGGCTGCCAAAGTCCTGGGATTACAGGCGTGAGCCACCACGGCCAATAAAAATATCAAAAATTTAAACAAGGAGAGGACCCGACCCTGTACTTGCACAACCATGCCTCACTCATCTCTCGCTAATCCTGGCCTGTGTCTGATAAAATTTCATTTACAAAAACAAGAAGTTGGCTCATGGGCAGTTTACCAATATGAATGCTTTCAAATATTGCATTGAAATACTGTTTATCTTGGTTATTCCCTTAAATCTTGTGCCCAAGGCGAGTACCTCACTTACCCTACCTTAGTCCCAGCCCTGTAGCCAAGCTAGCCCTCCAAGGAGGGGGATTTTTTTCTACTGATCTCTGCCATTGGCTGGTTAAGTTTGTGTTGGTCATGTCTGAAATGCAGTTAGGTTAGGTTAGATTAGGTTACATTGTGCTAAACGCACGGGATTCAGAGGTAAAAGGGAACTGAATGGGCCTTTTCAAAAGAGCACTGCAGACGCCCAGCAGTTGCATTTTATACTTTAGGCTATGGGGAAAAGAGACAGGAGCAGTAGGGACGTCTTTCTTGGTGCCTTTCATAACCCTTTAAATTATTTTGTGTTTATTTCTTCATCAAAGCAATCCTAAATGGGAACTATTAGAAACAAGCTTCAGTTTCCTCTGAGGGCACAGACGATGAGGTTGCATTTGTTAGGTAAAGTCCGAGTTGTCGGTGTGCCACTCAGCCAGGTGTGCCACACACCCACATTGTGCCTATTAGGTCAGAGCACACCCATGTCCTCTCCCCCTCACTCCCGCCATTTGAGTTTAATCGTGTTGGAAAAAAACCTTTTAAATAAATGTCAAATTTCAAGTCAGGGAAGGAGCCAGCTCACGGCTGCTTTAGTTCAGCAGGGCCGGTCAAAGCAACCGCAAGCACGTGCTCTGGGGACTGACGGCTAAGCTAGTGCTGGGGTGCGAGCCACGCCCATGATGGCAGTGACAGCAGTGACAGACAACACGAAACAGGTCTGTTCCCCACCCCAACAGCACAGCTTCGTGAGCAGCTCATGACCTAGGTCTCCCGTGCACACCACACTCTTCTCTTTCCAAGATCCTGTCTGCGGGGCCCTCCTGCTGGCGTCGCCAGGCTTGCTTGTACTCGTTGCTTAAGATTCGGCTCAAAGTTCAGATAAAGATGGTGAAATGACGGTGTGCATCTAATTCCACTCCTTCCCCAAAGCACAGCCTGACTTATGATGGTTTAATTTACGATGTTTTGACTCTAGGATGGTACAGAAGCGCACTGAGTCTGCTCCTCCACCTACCGCCGGCTCATCCAGACACGCCGTTATAGGTCAAGGAGCATCTGTATCTTCTAAAACACAGGCAAAAAGAACGGAAGGGGAGACACGCATAGCAGTGTTTCCGAGTCCGAGAAATGAATGCATGGGCACTGGGGCTGCTTCCACCTTTTCACTGTTATGAATATGCTGCTATGAGCATGCGGGTACAGACATCAAGGGGGGTTTTGTTTGTCGTCTAGCACTGATACACTGATTGCAAGGAAGGCTGGATCACAGCAAGAACAATAAAAAAGGACAATTCCTTTTGGCATCTCCACGTGGTCCAGCTTTCCAAGGGGTTAGGGTTAGGTCCTAGTCTTCATTCACTTTTTAATTGTCTGCCACTTTCAGCACCTCTAGGGGTGTGTTTTTGACACCACTGTGGCTTTCTAAGTCTCATTCTCCTTCTGTGAACAGGGGCTCACGGGTCATGTTCTGCCACCTACCCAGGGCTATTGAGAGGTCCCATAGAGTAATATGTGCAAGAGCCTTGGAAATTCAGAAGTGGGGGCAATGCCGCTGCCACCACATAAGTTAGAGAGCAAGAGAGCCCGCGTGCAAGGGTAGCAGAGCTGGGAGCAGGTGTGGATCGGTGACACACGCCTTAGGAGGAGCTGTGAGAGTCTTTCTGAGAACAAGACCCTGGGGCTGATTGAAAGGTGGAAATTGCTCCTAGTTAGCTTATCTCTTTATTTCTTCAGATAACTTGGTGACTGTGCACTTGCGGTAATTGGGACCAAAATCCGATAGTATCTTGGGGACAAATAGAATTGCAGCCCTCACAGAGAGGGCCTCTGTACCACATGGTGACATTTCCCTTTTAGGGCAGGGACGCGGGAGATCAGAGCTTCGCAGCGGAACTCTGCCTGTGGTCTGCAGCTGGACGTGTCCGACGCTGCCATTGTGCAGCTCTCTTCTGCCCGTGGCTAAGGACATGGAGCCAGGGCTATCTCTGGAGGGAATAAGATGCATGCCTGGCGATGTCCTGAGCTCTTTTTGTATTCTTTCCTCATTAAAAAAAAAAAAAAAAAAAGTAGCTGCTACTTTACTGCCTGAAACCCGCCAAAAGTTTGGGAACCTGAAATAGGTAAAGGAAGCTCCGTTGTCTCATTTCCTTCCCCGGCAGAGAAAGGGAGGGTGTTGGCGCAGGCCCTTTATTTCTTGTGAGCAGCTGCCCAGGTGACATCCCCGCCTCCTGGCCAGGCCCTGCCAGGCACACTGTCAGTACGAGACTGACCAGGCCAGCCTCACCAGGTGCTGGAGGTCTGTGACTCCTGTGGTGACTTTGGGCAGGGGCCTCCCTCCCTGGGCCTCACCTTCCTGGTCTCCTTGTATCCCAGAGCCTGAGGTCCCCCGTCCACCCACATGTGCCCTATTAGCCCTTCGGCCTACCAGGCTCCAACACCTTTTCTTCTAGCAACCCCACTAGGTAGACTGCTAGGTAGGAAGCACTATTCCAGGTGACAGGCAGGACAGGGAGGTTCAGAGCCCCTGACAACATCCCCCAGGGGCCAAGTACTGGGCTGGGATGCACTGGCATGGCCCCTCCCACGCTCACTGGCTGTGCAGCGCCCCCCCTCCCCAGGAAGAGCCGCCGACTGCTGAGGCAGAGCTACTGCAAGCCTTATCTTATCTTTTAAAGCAAAGATAAGAGTCGGCTGGCTTCACCCCAGAGCTCTTCCTCCCACATGTTGCGACTCCTCATAGTCTCAGACAGTGGACACTGAGCGGATGGAAACTGGCCGCAGACTGCGCTCCCCCTATTACTTGCAATGGCGTTTCTGTGGCCTGCACTCTGGGCAAGGCTTTGGTGTGTGTGCGAGGCGGGGGCGCCGATTCGGTGATGCTTCCCTCCCCTAAGTAAATACGGAGGAGATGTTTGAGCACCTGGTCCCACCACTCTCTGCTCTCACTGGGTGATGAGGTCTGTTCATGTGCCCACAGTGAGCCCCGAGGTGGGGAGCTCAGAGCATTCCTGTTGTTGCTTCCAGAGATGCCTCCTGGGCGCCTTCAGACTCTAGGGCCTTGTGTTTTCTATCTGAGGGAACTCATGATTATTGGAACCTTCAGCCACCCAGGGCCCAGATGAGCACCAAGCTGGAACTGGACCAGGTCTCCCTTAGTGTGTGAGTGTGCGTGCGTGTGTGCATGTGTGTGTGTTGTGTGTGTGTTTATGGAGCTGGGGGACAGGGGCATGCAGTCAGGGCAGCTGCTGTGCTGGCTACAGCTACAGCCCTTCTAGGCTCAATTCATTTTGAGATAAATGAAGGAGCAAAGAAGAGTGGGTTTTGTGTAGCCTAGGTATTGCATGACCTTGGGGCATCCATGTCACTGCTCTGTTTGTCCACCTGTAAAAACAGGGAAGATGACGTCTTATACATCTCGTGCATCGTTAGGAGGGTCTACCAAGCTGCAGACTTTGCAACTCCTGGACCTTATCTCAAAGTACAGCCTTTCCCCGGGTGCCCTTCTCACCTTTGGACTCCATGGCAAGTAAGTGACCCACTCCTCCAGCAGGTGTGCCAAGC
This sequence comes from Arctocebus calabarensis, assembly GCA_963573935.1. Taxonomy (NCBI): domain Eukaryota; kingdom Metazoa; phylum Chordata; class Mammalia; order Primates; family Lorisidae; genus Arctocebus; species Arctocebus calabarensis. Next base: position 7,232 of record CAUYON010164969.1, on the reverse strand, counting down.
ACGGGGCTCAATGCCTTTCCCTACTGGACCTCAATGCTTCCGCAAACTGCCTTGGAGCCTCCTTATCTTTTGCTTTAGGTTCTTGATCTTTCTTGAATTCTTCCCAAACTCTAAAACTAATCAATTGGCATTTACCCATTTGCTTTTGCATTGAACCTGCCCTTTGGCACCATCACCAGTCCTACCAGGCTGTGTGCTTGCGTCTCCTTCTCCACGTGAACATCTCTTAGCCCTTTCCCCCTCCTCTTCTCTTTGCTCTCCCCCTTTCTTTATTTTCCTTTTCTTTGGTGATCCTTGCCTCTTCTGTGCAATACTTTTTTCTCTTTTCCCTTTCATTCTCTCTAATCTCCCTTTCTAAAATACTTATAATGCTCACTTCACTATTTTATTGTTAGGAGAAAGGAGACAAAATATTTAGCTCGTATGTTCAACAGCTGGGTGTCTTTTCATACCGTTTCTCTGAATTTAGATTTTTCGTGAGTAATACCCGACAGTCCCTATGTCCATACAATTTTAAAGGTGAATTTCCAATTGCCATGAACTTTTCCATGGTGAGTAAAACCACAGGCTGGAAACTGGGAATTTCTGAAGGGTACTGGCTCAGGCTACAACAAGAAGGCAAGCTTCTAAGACCAGTTTGAAAAAATGACCTATTTTGGCATATAGCTGCAAAATGTATGGGCCACGTTTTTCCATTTTTTAAAAATGTTTATAAAGTTTTTCCATTGTAAATGTAACCTATGCTCGTCATAGAACATTTGAAAAACATGGAAACATAGGACCCAAAAAGGCTGTATTTCCACCTCTTAAAAGCAACCACAGTCATTAACACTTCATTGTATTTCCTTTTCACGTCACTATTCAGAATAACCTGTGAAAGATCCACAAGCTGTGTTGGGGTAGAAGCCAGTCTTATTCATCTAGAATACTGCATGGCACAAGACACGAACTCTAGGAATGTCTATTAAGCAGTGAAGTGTGGGTTATACATGTGGGTTTGCAGCTCACAATGGCTGCTGTTGGTATCTCGTGCACAACCATGTGATGTGAAGTTCATAGAGAATGCCATGTGGGGAGAATGCCATGTCAGCCTCTCTGGTGGGGACGGCTTAGGACAGGTTGCTCTACATTCTGCTGGGCAGGGCTGGGAGAACATCAGGGCAGTTGTCCTCCCCATGGTGCCTCCAGCCCCTCTGTGCACTTCCATAGCATCCTGTCTCCACAACTCTCACGGTTTTCACAGCTACTTCTCTACTGTCTGCCTTTTTGATCTGTAAGATCCATGAGACTATGGATTTTTGCCTGTCTTGGGCACTGCTATATGCCCAAAACCTAGCGTAGGCACCCAATAAATGTTTGTTGACTGATGGGATAAATGAATGAAAATAACAGTCTCTGAAAGAGGTTGCAACCTAGTTGGGAGGATAATATCACTTCCTAGATAACTAAACACAAGGCAAGCTCCCATCTCTTTAGTCACTGCTCCTTCATGATGTCCCATGAAACAGGCTGTGTAGTCTCCTATCATGTTCCCTAAATTCCCTGGTTCAGCACCCTTTCTATGTCATCATCTCATCGATCACCTTCTACTTCAGCAAAGGTATTGTTTATTCTATGTGTCTTTGAAACAAAGGTGTTTAGTTAGAGGCTAGAATCTGGAAGGTCCTGATGTCAAAAATCTGTTGGTGAATTGTTACTTTGGTTGGCTCTGATGAATTGTTACCTCAAGACGATGGAATCAGGATCTCTGAGCAGAGTAGGCAATTTGAGATCCCAACTTCATGACTTTCAATCCACTCTGAAGGGAACCTCCAGTAAATTGGAAAATAGCTTGTTTACTTCAGGAGTCACCTCAAATATCTGGTGAGGGGATAGGTGGATATATGAGTGATGAAAGAAAAAGTCAATTTAGGAACAAGTAAGTATTGAGACATTTATGTCACTCTTATCTGTTTGTAGACTCCACACACTTGCTCCCTCCAATTATCTACCATGCACATGATCAAAATTGTTTTAAAGAGGTTATAATATGAAGATTATGCAAGGTTACTAGGTCACATCCCATGGAAGGAGACAAGCAAGTAGTGCAATAGAATTAACAAGGCCAAAAAGTCCGTCATGTATTCAGGGAAGACCAGGTAGTCACTTCAGAGACTTTTAAAGTATATTCAGGAGAAACACTGGTCATTTTAATTGTCCATCCAATATTTTTGAGTACCTACTATGTATCAAGCTCTGTGTAAGACCTAGGGTTACAGAGAGCGCTAAGACACAACCCTTCCTCTCAAGTTGTTGCCACACTAACTACTCGGCTTAAGTGAATCAGGACCATCGTCCTAGAGGAGGGGATGCTTAACCTGAGTCTTGATGGCTAAACAAAGTATCTGCCTTGCAGCTAAATCAAAAAGTTAAAAAAAAGAGAAGCATTATGAAAGAGGGCAAGGCAAAACATGCGCAGAAATATGAAGACATGAAATTGGTGCTTTTAGGGACAGCAAGTAGTCTCCCATGTGCATGAAGCCAAGCATGATGCCCGCTGAGTAGGGCACTGGCATGTATCTAGAAGGAGCTGGGTAGACATGCGAGATATTAGGATAAAGAATATACAGGACTTGGTGACCAATTAGCTAATACAGATGGAGGAATAAAGGATCAATCCTGGGTCACTAATCTAGGTAACTGAGGTGGCATTAACCATGATAGGAAATTTAAGAAAAGTAGAGCTTGAGCCCAGGAATTTTTTTTTTTCTGAGACAGAGCCTCAGGCTGTCACCCTGGGTAGAGTGCTGTGGCATCACAGCTCACAGCAACCTCCAATTCCTGGGCTCAAGCAAATCTCCTGCCTCTGCCTCCCAAGTAGCTGGGACTACAGGCGCCCGCCACAACACCCAGCCATTTTTTGGTTGCAGCTGTCATTGTTTGGCAGGCCAGGCTGGATTCGAACCCCCCAGCTCAGGTGTACGTGGCTGGCGCCTTAGCCCGTTGAGCCACAGGCGCCAAGCCAGAGCCCAGGAATTTGAGGTGATAGGGTCATATTTTATTTGGGGATGTTCGCTCTGACTGCAGTGTTAAAGTGAAAACCACAGAGCAGGTGATGGAGTGACAAGGATGGAGGAATTAGAGGTGGCCCCCACGTTTCTGGCTTGAGCTCCTGAGTGGATGGAGGACGCATTCTTTGACATCAAGAACACAAGAATAAAGATGGATTGAGAGGTGAAAATGTTGAATTTGATTTTTGACATGTAGAGTTAAAGAAGCCTTTGTACATCCCTTGGGTGATCAGATCTACGCTATGGGTCTGGATCTCAGGATAAGAGTTTGGGATGGAGATGTATAAGCATTCACTGCCTGGATACTGAGTGATGCCGTGGGAGGGCTCCGATGATGAGGGGAAATAGAGTAAAAAACCTGAGAAATAAATATTTTGAAAGAAGTGTGAGAACTTGTAAAAGAGACTGATGGAAAGTTGGAGGAATACCAGGAATGTGGCTCCATGGATAAAAATGAGGAGAAAGTTATTTCAAGAATAAGGAAGTGAGCAAAAATATAAAGTGTTACAAAATCAAGGCTTTTCCATTTAGCTTTTTTTTTTTTTAACCTGGGAGCTATAAATGAAAGTAATTTTAGCAGACTAGTAGGGTAACAGCCTGATTACAATAGGTTAGAAAACAAATTGTCCTCACACAATTAAAAAAATATGTTTTTTCGAGACAGGGTTTTCTTTGTCTCTCAGGCTAGAGTGTGGTAGCATGATCATGATCACTGCAGCCTCTAACTCTGGAACTTCAGGGATCCTCCCACCTCAGCCTCCTGAGCAGCTTGGACTACAGGCATACCCAGGTAGTTAACAGAATTATAAAAATGGGGTCTCACTATGTAGCCCAGGCTGGTCTCAAACTGCAAACCTCAACTGATCCTTCTGCCTCATTCTCCCACAGTGCTGGGATTACAGGAGTGAGCCACTGCACCTGGCCAGAAAATATAATTTTAAAATATAATATTTATAATAACAACAGAAATTATAAGGTACTTAGACCTAAACCTATGAAAGTACATCTGAGATTTTTATAGATAACATTCCAAAACATTGTTTTAAAAAATATAAAAAGAGACCCATGAAATGGTAGCATATAGTACTGTGCTCATGGATACAAAAGTCAGCATCATAAAGATGTCAGTTCTACAAGTTGGGAATGAAAAATAGAAGAACCTAGACTTAATTTTGTAGGAAATGGGGAGTTATGGAAGGTTCCTGAGCAATGGAGTGTTGGGATCAGAGCTTTGCTTTAGAAAAAATCATATAGGATAGTAGTTAGGAGGCTACCGAAATGGTCTAGGTGTGAAATAACAAAGGCCTGAGCATGGGGAGAGGCACTGAGATTGGAGAATAAAGTCTGATGAATTTGGGAGACACTGCAGAGATAGAAGAAATACATTCTGGCTCTCAAATCAGACCTACCAGAGCCTGCCAAAACTTTTTATATCTTGAAAACCTTAGCAGAGAGTAAGAAGGCAAACATCATCATAAATTATGGAGCCAAGCCCTGGGTCTCTGGTAGTTCCAGTAATAAAAAGGAATATTTATTGAATAGCTCAGTTTTAGTCTGGCAATTTATTATAAAGAAGCAGAAAGAAGAAAAACACAGGCTTTCTTTTCTGCACAGGTAAGGGGACCTACCAGCAGTTTTTCTAAGCACACAGTGAGTGTCCCGGGTTCTGCTGAGGAAGGGTCCAGGGTAAGCACATCTAGAATCACATTCATATGGAAAGGAATACCTTAAGGAAAATCATTGATCAAAATAACTGGCCGTTCTTCTTGCTACTTACTCTCACAGGGCATAACATCGGTTGTATTTAGTCTTTTCAGGCACCGAAATCACTTTATATTTCAGTATTTCATAACTATTATTTGTGTACTGGTCCAAGATGTCCAAATGAGCTTAGCCTAGAAAACACTGCAGCCACTTTCTAGGGCCAGCGTTGCACGGCCTGACTCTTCCACAGTTGTGCGATGGGTTGAGGTTTTGTGAATAATCTGGTAGCCAAGCATTATATTAACTTATTTGAAATACCTGGTCTTGATTTGCCAGATTTTGCTTATTCTGAATTTTTTGCACAAACTCAACTCCTCTGTATCCTGGTAGAGAAGCCAAGGCCTATAGATATACAACAGTCCCCCTTGGGTGACAGAGTGAGTTGACAGCTATATCAGTATCAGAAACTGGGATTCCAGCTCCAACCCCATGGTCATTCCACCAAGGAATCTTTCGTGGGTCTTCAAAGGAGTCAAATGCTGGGGAAGACTTGTCTAGTAACTCACCAAATTTACCACTTAAAAAGTTACAAATAAAATTAAAAACATTTTCTTGCAGCTAAAAGACTTGAGTGATGAAATGAAAGGAAATGATTTCAGGGCAATGGATCGAGGAGGGAAGAGGGGACCTCAGGGTAGCCCTGAGAAGGACCAGTGGCTGAGCATCCTTTCAGGCGGTTCTCTTGGCAGTGGAACCAGACAGCCGGGGGATACCAAGGAAGTGCAGAAAGAGCATTGTCTCCCGTGGGAAGGGCCTCCAAGGAATATCTGCAATGGTTCAATCACACTTAAAATCCCAAGTGGCCTTTGAATGTCTTTCTTCACTCCTTCCTTCTCCCATCCACTCACTGATGCTCCAGTGGGCACCTGGAGGAAGAGAGCTTTATATGACTTAAAACGTGCTGTCCTTGAATGATCTGCATTTGATCACTCTTTTCATAGCACTTGTTGACCAATTGTAATTTGTTTATGTATTTGACTGGTTACTATGTTTTGCTGTGTGTAATGTACACTTTTTGCCCAAATTTTTCAGGCAGAAATAAGGAAGTACATTATACATGGGTAGTACTAATTCCATATATATGTAAGTTTGAGCCAAAACATAGTCATGCATCATACACGGGAGCCCCTTATACATGGCACAATATGGTACTTGCTTCTGTGTATCTTCTCAATGCCACTGCCACCCCACCTTTACAGCTGCCGGTCATCATCTGAATTCCTGGCGGTAAGCTGCACAGTGGCAGATTCTGTGATCTGTTTTGTGTGTCACTGTAGCCTCCAAACCTACAGCAATGTCTGGCACATACGTGCTCTTTATGTAATGTAAATAAATGACAGAATAACTCCCCAAATTATATTTTTAGATGTTTTTTCTTTAAGTAGAGAATGACTTGAGTCCAGTGTGATCCAAGAAGAAGCACAGAAAGTTCCCCGAGATTTGACCTTTAGATCTGAGCACCTTTGTTGAAATCTAATGAGTTCTGCTCTAATGTAAGGACAATATTCTACAGACACATTTAAATATAATATGTTGGTATTATATCTACATATTATATGGATATAATATGTTTCTATTTTCTGTTAGCGGCATCCGCCTCACAGAAGGTCTATGCGGTCAGGCGAAGCTGACAAGATGCCACAGGAGTGTGCTGGGATCTGCAGAAAACTAAAAGGGGTGTCTATTACAGACAAAAAGGGAGTCTCGAGCAATGAAAACCTCTTGGCAATATGCTAGGATATAGGGGGATAAAAACTCCTTATTTCCAAGAATGATGGTGACATAAACTTGAGACTGAAACCCCATAGTGGGTGCCCTGGCTCTATGAGCTACAGGTTGGAGAATCAGTTTCTCTTCAGAGGGCCTTAGAGCTAGATGACAGGCACTGCTGAGTGCTGCTGTCTCCAAACCAGTTCCACCAGACTTCCAGCTACTCCCCTGGGCCAGCTCAAAACAAGGTGGAGAGCAAAGGTGATAAGTTAATAACTTGATTAACAAACAACAAAATAATAGCATATGCACACACAAGTGTGCTCACACACATACAAACATCAAACTGTTCTGGAACAACCATCAGGGTAAGAGGCGGTTGAGAGGCGGTTGAGAGGCGGTTGTTTAGTTAACTGGTGTTATGTGGTTAAAATTTTTTTTTTTTGTCAAAGTAAACTGTGGTTTTATATTTTCACTATGGATACATTATTTTCTTGGCATTCATTCAATACATAATTGATATTATCGAGCCTTTTCCCATATTTCGGGCATTGTTCTTTTTTTTTTTATAATTTTATTGAATCATAATTCTGCACATTGGTGCAATCATAGGGCACGATTCATATACATTCAGAAATGTTTTGATCGTACTGTTACAGATAGCCTTCATGGCATTTTCTTGATCACTATATAAAGACATTGATACTC
>CAUYON010164968.1:0-15946 GCA_963573935.1 Arctocebus calabarensis | reverse complement strand
AGAGAAATGCCCAAGAAAATAGGCAGCATAACAACAAGACTCCAACATCTGTCTCTAACTCACAAGAAACTGAGAAGGAAGAAGAAAAAGACAAAACCCCCCAATCCAGGAATGGAGACCTTAGAACAACTGCAAAGATTGGGAGCTGTGGCAACCAATAGCCTACGAAGAAGACATCGCAAGGTAACACCTGTTACTTTATTTCTGGCTATGTTTGCTTTGATTATTGCTACTGCTAAAGGAGAAGATTGTCATTATTGGACTTATGTTCCTAATCCTCCGCTTTTGTGAGGGGTTAGTTGGACAGAATCTACTGTGCCAATTTATGTCAATGATTCTGTGTGGCTCCCAGGCCCTTATGATACTCGTGGGCCTTTTAAACCTGAAGAAGAGGGCATTATGATCTCTATTTATGTTACTGGAGTGACAGGCCCTCCAATTTGTTTTGGTCAGCAATATCAGTGTTTAAGTGTGGAAACTCAGTTTTGGTTGAGCCACTGTGATCGACCTTCTCCAAACAGAGATGTTAAAAAAGAAATGTTTATATTAAGTGAAAATTCTATCTCTAGACTTGCACCTGGTGAAATTAATAGGTATCCACAGCAAAATCATTTTTGGAAAGTAGCTGCTGCATTACAACCATTAAAGGCTTGAATAGGTGGATTACATTGTCATCACACCACCACTCCTCAGCAGTATACAATGGAGTTTCGGCTCCAGGAAAGGAGGAGCATACAAGCTTGTTTGCAGCTACCATTTGTATGGTTAAAAGGAAATATTAAATGGAATGAAAAAACAGGGGAAATATTTTGTGCCTCATGTCAATTGTTTACTTGAATTAATCAATCTCTGAGTTTTAATCCTAAAAAGGAACAGCTATATTTGTTGAGAGCCCGAACAGGTGTTTTGGATACTAGTGAATTTAAATCGTCCCTGGGAAGAGTCACCCGCCTTGAAAGTGCTACAGTTGCTGGCAGATCGAATTCTCAAAAAGACCAAGCGTTTCGTTGGACTTCTGATAGCAGCGATTTTAAGATCATAGCTGTGACAGCATCAGCAACGACAGCAGGCGTTGCACTAACCCCAGGAATAAAAACTCAGAACTTTGTAACTGATTGGCATAAGAACACTAAACAATTATGGACTGCACAAAAACAGATAGATACTGAGTTATATAATGAGATTTCTGATTTAAAACAAGCTGTTGTCATGTTAAGAGATAAATTAATAAGTTTAAAAAAGCAAGTACAATTGAAATGTGATTGGAACATAACATGTTGTATTACCTCTGTAATGTATAATGAAACAAAATTTCTGTGGGAAAAGGTTAAAAAACATTTGTCAAATCATGATAATTTGACTAAAGAAACTGTAAATTTACAACATGAGATGCATTCAACCTTTAAGAATAAATTAGAAAAGACAGATGGAGATCAAATTTTAAAAGGAATAACTGATGGAATAGAACAATTGAACCCTTTACCTAAAATTCAAAGTTTAATTGGAAGTTCAGTAAGATCCTTGGCCTTGTTCTTAATAATTGGATTAATATTGTACGTTATTTTCAAAAAAGTAAGAGCTATTCAACAACAGAATGAACATTATGCTCAAGTGTTTGCTACAATGATGACAGACATAAATAGAATGTAACAATAAAAATAAGGGGGAACTGTGGGGTTAGAAATCCACACATGTATGTCTCATGTACGTCTCATTCAAGTAAGCCACTCATGGGAATTTGCCTTCACAGAAAAAGCCATAGATTTGGGCAACCCTGAGGCAAACACAAAGACTGTTTTCTGGTCATCAGGAAACAGATACTTTGAAGCTTTTGCAGCCATTGTCTCCTAGGTTCTTGCCTAGAGGCTTGGTCCAGAGGTTGACAAAAATGTAAAGACATTTTGTCAAATGCCTAAAGATCTTAGCACTGTGAAGAAACAAAGTCAAAGACCCATTTAAGGTTAACTTGTTAAGTACATGAGGAAATAGTTCTCCTATAGCTCTGTCTCTCTGTTATTTTTATGTAGATTTTTTAAGACCTAAAAGTAGAAGAGTATTGTGCTGTTTTCCAGGATAGGATATCTGCCACTTAAGTTTAAAGTCAAATAATGAATATTGTAAATCACAGATTTAAGTGTGCACATTACTGCAAACATATATAAGGAAGTCAGAAATAAAGTTAATTTGCTACATGCCACAACAGAGCTTGTAGCCTGCGTCTTGTGCTCTTAACATTGCAGTGCGGATCTACACCTGAGGTAAAGCTATAGCCCCTCGCGTCTCCGGTCATGCAACATTTTGTAAGCATGTTTTGAAACATAAGCTTAAACATTTTCCTTATGTTTCCAGACTTCTGGGCCATCTGTTTGTGCCATGATTACCTGACTACAGACTTTAATCTTGTTATTTTCTTGATTTGGTCCTTTGCCTCCACCAATGTACACAAACCGTATGCATGAAAAAGTCTTTATCTCAAAGTAATGTTTGTTTATGAGCCTTAGCTTCTTTTTCGCTCCTATTAATTTATCTGGCCTGTACTATATTCTTTGTTTAATTGCTTTTGGATTCAAATACACCTGAAAATTTAAGTATTTGTACCTATCGATGGCCCCCATTCATGGATTGTCCTCTTCCAACCAACTTGGTTATCAAATTGATTCTTTTTATCTGTTATATTAGAATTTTCTTGAATGGAGTTTGTACCCTACTCTTCCCAACTGTGAGAATATGGAGGCCACCTATTTCTCATCATTAACTTGGGGGTTTTATTTACACCATTATCCAGGTTGAAGTGTTAGCATTAGGTAAAATAGTTAATGTAAAAAAAATCACAAAATGCTTCACACACAGTGCATCATCAGTAAAAATTAAGAAGTCTTTCTATGAAGATTGCTTTTGTTGTTCTACTTTGAATCCAGAGAAGATATATTTAGGGTTATTAAAACACTGAATTTAATTATAATGTTAACACTTTTTATAAAGGCAGCAAATGTTCAAGGTGCCTTATCAAGGCTACTCTGAGCATCCTTCTTTCACAGAAGCTTAACGATACAGCCACAAACAAGCCAAGATCTCCTGGGCACTAGCTCATCTTTCGAAGATGAACTTTCCTCTTTTGAAGCTACAGCAGCCGTGCCCCTCAATGAGAAACACAAATAGTACAGTGCCAAGTCAGTATGGATGCTGGAACCTTTTGTTGTGCAAAGTAGCAAGTATGGAAAAAAATCCAGTTTTATGTAACATCACGGTTCAATGCAACTGTGGTAAGGTTATTAACAGGCCAAGAAATCAACACTTGGGGAAATGCCAGCTCTCCTTTGAGATTGATGCTCCATCCAAACCACCACCACTGCTGTCTCTGATTAACCCACCCCCAAAACAACATTCATTGCTATCGCTGGGGCTTCGTTTTATCGCTGTTCATTCTTGCAAAGATAGTTAATAACATTGTCAAACAACTAAGACAAAAATGGCCGTTATTTAAGGTGGAAAATAAAAAAAAAATTGCGTTCTGAATTCTCAATCACTTAGTAAGTTAGACTTGGGAGATTTCACAAGTATGACCAGAATAAACGTTGTTCCAGGCTTTCTTTAATATAGTTGATTTAGAGTCTGTATGTCCCCATATATGAGGTTAGTTAGATCATCTTTCCAGGTTTTGATTTAGAAAACACTGGCATTGTGTTGATTTACATAAGTCACAAGCTACATGTGCTTTGAGGAATAGAATCAAGTCAGTTTTTTGGAAAAGGTGACTCTCCTTGGACTCTGAGAAAAATTCTGAGGAGAGCAATGTGCAGGGTGGGGAGGGGGCTGAGGGATTTTAACATTTTGTGAGGTGGGGAGTGGGCTCGGGTATTTTAATATTTTTGTGGGTGGGATTTCTGCAGAACAGAGTGACAGGGATAAAAATCAGGGAGGCATGAGGCAATTTAGAGCAACATGGAATTTAAAATTTTAGTGTGAAATAAAACAGGAAATTTGTTTAAACACTGCGGTAGAAGGCTATAAATTCCAGGCTAAAGAAATTAAGTTATTTGCAGTCCATAGTCAATAACTGGAGACAGATAAGCCAGGCAGTAAGGTAGAAATCCAGACTATACAGGGTAAGAGAGCTGGAAAACCATCTTCTCCAAATCCTACATTTTATTGATTAGGGTAGGAGGTCTACAGATGATGTGAAACAATTAGGACAACCCCTGTTAAAGGTTTAAGTCTCAAGTGAGCTGTATTATGTATTCTTAAACTCGAGGTATCTTAGCTGATACTGTGTTTAAATATTTTTAAGTAGAACAACTACAAATGGGGGGGAAGCTTACCCTTTGAATGGTCTTAAATGGAAACATTAAATTTTAACTTTGCATCTCATTGTAAAGCTTTTTGCCAAACTGAAAGACTGATTTCCTGCCATTCCTCTAAATGTGCTTCATCTATTTGGAACACATTATAACAGAAAGCTGCAGCTTCCAGACTTCTGGTGCCAAAACATCAGGGGAAAAAAAAAAATCAAAGATGAGCTTTGACTTCTTTACAAAATCACAACATCATTCTTTCATCTTCATTGAAAATATGTAAACAAACAAAAAAGTCATCAGCTAAAGATTGTGAGAAATTTATTCTGAAGACAAATAGGACTTCAGTTATGTCTAAACTGTGGCCAGACTCACCTGTGCAGGTGAGAAAAGACGCTTTTTTACTGTGGTTCCTCCACCCAATGAACCTGGATGCCTTTGTTTCAAAATCACACTTTTTTGTACGTGTTTTCTCTGTAGTCTTTTTTTTTTTAATTGATGACAACAAAGTACATCTGCCTTTCAGATATATCTTAATTTTAAAGAACGAAGGAGTGAACGGGAGGGGGGATTAAAGCCAGGAAGGCACGATAGAGGCAAAGGTAGAAAGTTAATCCTTACTCTGTGTTTTAGGACAGGATCCTTTAAAATAATTCATTTTTAAAGCCTTGAAATGACTTGCCTTGTGCTAACCATGTGTCTGTGCACGATTTCTAAAAAGGAAAATTATCAATGAAATAAATGAATTAAATCATCGCCTCCTAAACTGCCCGACACATCCTCCTCTCCACAGCCAAATTCTTAGGCTTCTGAAATCTGAAACAGAGCTGCGCCCCTCTATTTAGGGACCCTCCAGAACTGCGCCCCTTTATTTAGGGACCCTCCAGCACCGGAAGGTAAAGTGGATCAATGATCCCGTTCCCAGCGTCTGAACACCGGAGAACCGAACGGATCAGTGGCGGGGACCAAACGGGTTTGGGCCGAGACTAGCCCGGGACTCGGAGACCCGGGACGCCGGTGCCACCAGGCGGGAAGGGCAGCGCGCCAGGGGCCCAGCTGAGGGTCCAGGTCCTCTGCGCCCCCCGGGACCCCAGTCCTCCCAGCGCGTCTGGAGGCTCCTTCGCCCTCCCCATCCCGGGAGGAGGACGAGCCCCTCCCGGCGACACCCCGCGCGCCCCCGCCTCCCTCCTGCGCGTTGCGCTCCCTCCCGCAGCGGCTGCTCGGCGGGCGGCGCGGGGCTGGGGGCGCGGCGGGGGCGGGACGCGGGGCGGGGACGCGGCGCTCGGACGCGCGGCGGCGGCGGTGGCGGCGCAGTTGAGACCTCGCCCGCCCAGCCGCGCGCGCCGCCGCCTCCCCGGCCGCCGGAGCCGCCGGAGCCGCCGCAGCCCGCGACAGCGAGCCGGCCCCGAGCCCCCGGCCGTCCCTCGTCCCCGTCCGCCCCGCGTGCTGTCCGCGTCCTCCTCGCCAAGCTTCCTCCACTCCGCGCCCTGCGTGCCCAGCCCCCGGCTGTCCTGCTGTTTTTGATGGGGATTTCGTCTCAGGATGACTGGTCTTCCTTACTCTCGTCCACGCCAGCGCTGAGAACCGAGGGAACCGCTACCCTCCGCCGGCGGCATTTAAATCGTCTCCAGCCTTTGGAAGTCTCCGGGGCTCTAAGTCTTCGGCGGGGCCGGACGCGAGACCCCCCGGACACCGCGAGCCCGCGGTGCCACTAACTCCGCGCACCTGCGCGGGCATCGGGGACCAGCATTCCGGGAGGGCGACGCAGCCGGCAGCAAACTTCGGCCGCCTCCGCGGATCCCGGGTTCCCGGTTTGCAGGAGCCCGTGTGCCAGCAGGCGAGGGACCCTACGGGGGGCGACGAGGAGATCCCGGTCTTCCCTGCCCTGCCCGCAAGGCCAGCCGGAGCTGCGCACCGAGCCGCGCGGGACGCAGCGGCACAGGCGGCTGGGGGAAGATGCGGGGCTCGGGGCCCCGGGGTGCGGGACGGCGACGGCCCTCGGGCGGCGGCGGCGACACCGCCGGCACCCCTGCGTCCCCGGCCGGCTGCCACTGCGCACATCGCAGGGCCCCCCTCTGGACGTGCCTCCTCCTGTGCGCCGCGCTCCGGACCCTCCTGGCCAGTCCCAGCAATGAAGGTAGGGAGCGGGCGTGGGGGCCGCGGCGACCCGGGCGCAGGGGCGGGGCGGGCCTGGGAGTGCGGGCTGGACGCCGCTGCCCTGGACCGGACTCTCCTCCTCTGGAGTCAGCTCTGCGGCCGCTGGCCGGCCTCTCCGCTCGGTCCTGTTGGCCCCCGGGGATTGTGTGACATTAGCTGCGCGGGGAACGTGCGTGTGGACAGAGGCTGGCCGGGGGGCTGGGGAGTTGCGGGGCGGCGGGGCGCGGGGCTCCGGGGCCGCGCCGGGGGGCTGGGTGCGGCTGGCTCTCACCTCAGGCGCGGAGGAAGTGGCATTTGGGATCGGAGGAGTGGAAGCCGTTTGAAGCTGAGGATCTGGAGAGAGCAGTGGGGTTTTAGAAACCGTTATCTGAGGCCGGAGATGGGAGACGCTGTGGGGGTGGCTGGAGGCTTTTATTTTGGGGGAAAGTGCCTGCTGGGAGCTGGTATTTAGGGCATCCCCAACTGCTGCTCTAGGGAGGGTGGCAAGACGATGTTTCTCGTGGGAGGCGGATGGCTACGACCAGAAGGCGCCCCACATTGATGGGCGCCCTTCTTGTTGGGGAGTTCATTGTCACGCGCGGGTCGAGGGGGAAGGAGCGAGGTGGGTGCTGCGGGGGGGCCGGTAGTGGCGCTGCTGGGAAGTTGCTGCTGGAACCAGCCCGGCTCGCTTTGGCCGCCATCAGATTCTGGGGTACCCAGCTCCCCTCGCTGCCCCTGTCTGTGCGCTCCGGACCCAGAAGGCTGTGCCCACCGCTCTGGCAGAGCAGGACCGGAGTCGCTGTTGGTGCCCAGCCGTGCTCGGCCCTCCGCCCGCCGCACCTGGGCCCTGAGTCCTGCTCGGCCCGCCCAGCTCCAGCCGCGCTAGTTCCTCTCCCGCACCCGGACGGCGCTCGGATCTCCAGGGCGCATTCCCCGCGGGAGAGGAGGGGTCGCAGCATTGCAGATTCCAGTCGGGGCTCGTGGGAGCTGTCAGCTCCCTAGGAAAACCTGAAACGCTGAGCCCCGAGGCTGCAAGGCTGGGGTTTCGATTTGGAGCTGTGGCTGTAACGCGTGAGGCTCAGACCTTAAAGAAATTCCTTCCACTCCTGGGGCACGAGACTCTGGCCCGGAACGACGAAGCGGCAGCGGGGGGTCGCGTGTCCTGTGAGCTGCCCGGGCCCGGTCTGGCTGGAGGCCACCGTTCTGGCCGGTGTCCCGGGCGGCCGGCTCCGGGGACCCCAAGAAAGCGGCCACAGGGCGACCCCTCCATCTCGGGAACTCCCTCTCTCTGTAACCCTGACTTTAATTAAAGGATTACGCGTGTCTGTCCATCTGTCTGTAGATACGTATATATGTGATTTTTCCAAGGCTGAGCCAAGCCATTTGCATTTCCCTTTCCAATAAAGTTGCAAAATGTTTTCTGGAGTCGTAGGCCTTTCATGAACATATTGCGCTAATTTAATCGCTTAAATTCATTCTGTGAGAGGTTCGGACGATTATAGGAGGTTAGAGGTGCTTTTTATTAACTCTCTGATTCCCCCGAAAGGGGCATTCTGGTTTGCCTTTAAAGGGGTCTAACCCAGTATCATTCATCATTTCGCATTTCCCTTATATAAATCTCTTTTTCTCCAGGTGTAATGGGGCCCGAGGACTCAGAGATGAAAGGGAGTCGCTCTTGGTTGGAAAATGGGAAAAAGTGACTTCTGGGGCGGGCGACGTGAAGTGGGGACCGGGGCCAAGGTTAAGGCGGAAAGAAGACGTTAGAAATAGCGCGCGGGTCTCCTAAGGCGTCCAGGACAGAGCTGGGAGCTCCGGGACCTCAACCAGGTTCTGCTGCAGATTTAAGGCTCCAGCCTGCATTGTCCTACTCAGCTGGTCTCCTCACAGCCGAACTTGGGGTATATAGTAAGATGGGGGTTGGAGGGGATCTGAGCCAAAGTGAGCACCAGCATAAGAGTGTGCGTGTCACATGTAGCTAGAAATAAAATCTCGTTAACATCAATGGCATTATTCATTCATTACATCTCTGCTCACTCCTTTTCCCGTATTTTTTATTTGGTATCATCCCCCACCTTTATTTCTATTTTTCTCTGAAATGTACATTTTTTTTTCTTTTTGTTTCTCCATGCTATTGCTACAAATCGAACAGCAACATATATATTTCTAGCAGCAGCCTATTTTTTAAATTTCTCTAGGGATTAAGATTGGAATTTCAGTTTGTGTTTATTTATTGGTTTATTTTTTCTGGAGAGATTTTGGAAGGTCAGGAACAGATTTGAGGTAGATGCTGAATTTTAATTAATAACTTGCTGTCACATATAATTAGCTTTCTGCAATAGATGCTTAGTGATTTCCCAAACTGTATGTCGTCCATAGGCTAAATATGTGTATAATATGAATACTCCCAGGATGTGTGTGGGGTACCTGTGGAGGAAGGGCACTTCCAAAATCGGTATTCTACGTTTTTTTTTGCAGTTTTTGGCTAGGGCTCGGTTTGAACCCGTCACCTCCAGCATATGGAGCTGGCACCCTACTCCTTTGAGCCACAGGCGCCACCCAATTCTACGTATTTTTTAATTTAACTTTGTGCAGAAAAAGCGAACCTATTTCTAGAATCTTGAACAAAGTGAAATGTATTTATTTAGAATGTTAGACTATTTTCAATCAATAGTAGATCTTAAATGGAAAGCTTAATCTGTAGCCTGAATTGTAAATATAAGATGTACATGTCTTTAGTTGTTTATTATTTATTTAGTTTATTAGGCATACACTGAGTGTGGAAGAAATCTCTGATCTACAGGGTAATACCCAAAACTTTTCATATAAAAGAATGCAGAATAATATCTATTCACAACCATCTCCTTGATCAAGGGGGGCAAACATTAGCAATTGTTTGCACAAGTGGAAACTTTAATACATTTAATGAATGAGACATGCACGTCCACTCTTATGAATTTTGGAGGTGGCCCTGAACTTATCCAGTAACTGCCACTTTTTGCTGTCTGGAGATATATTTGTAAACAAGCATTATTTGACAAGTGCTTTTCGCAGCAGGGATTCTTGGCCAATTACTGCTGAACAGCTCTGCATTGAAAATGATTCACCCACAGTGAATCAAGCTTAATTCATTGACACTACAGTCAGTAATGTCCTGGTAAAGAGCTGCTGACAGTCGTCAGCAATCTGTGTTGGAAAAGTCCCACTCCTTATGTTTTCTTTATGTTTGAGGAGGTGGGATGGAAGGGCATAGGAGAAAAACACACAAGAGAAAAAAAAAACACACAAGAGGGAAAAAAAATGCTGAATTGCTTTAAAAAATGCATAAAACTGTAGGCCTTCTCACTGGAAAGGGAGAAGAGGGGAAAAAGTTTGTTTCAGGGCTTTTCTTGGCTTATAATAGGACCAGGCCCATAAAACAGATTGGAGGACATAATGGATTTGTAAAACCAAATGACTTTATTTTGTGGGCTTGTCATCCTGTTGTAATTCATTTCCTTTTAGATAAGTCGACAGGACCCCACAGAAAAAGGACAGTAAACTCACTTCCTCACCAGGACACTATAGAGCAAGAAAACAGAGCCATTGCCCCTGTTTAAATCACAGATTGTGGGCATTGGAAAGGGACAGGAAGAGTTTGTCTTTTTGCTTAATAAACCATGAAAAGGAGGGTGCTGGGTCTTGACATGTTAAGCTTTTTTGAGGTAGACAAAGATCATCTTGGGTGTCAGCATGACAGATAAGATTTTAGGTCCTCCTGTAGGACAGACAGAATGGTGAGCAATTAATTCCTGCATTTACAATGGAGATTTCTCCTTGATTGGAAATATCTGGTTATATCATCATCTGGAAATAGCTGTTAACCCTTTATTCCAGAATAGTCCACGTAGGATACAGTTGGTCAAAGGGCTTCCTTTTTATACTGAGAAAAGCATTAATTACCATTACCTATATTATTATTTTGCTGTGCAAAATGTGACCCTTTAAAGTAAGTGGGTTTTGTAACTTTATATAAAATGTCAAGATGAAAGATGTAGCTGTTTATAGACAAACGTTCCCAAAGTATTAAATATTTTGTTCAGTATTGTTGATTGTTGCTGTTGGGAGAATGACCGTGCTTTAGTTATTTACAGGACGCTTTCGTTGAGTGACCCCACCACTTGCCTCTCTTTTCTTTGGAATCCTTTTTTATTTATTTTCCTGAATGGCCAATTTATTTCTCTTTCTTTTGGAAGCAACCTTTCTAGTTTTGACTGTAAAATGAGAGTATAATTTATATGATTATATTAATTAATTATAGCTATTTTTCCTTTTATACATCAAATGAAATGTTCTCTATAAAAAAATTGTACTATTCATATTTTGAAGAAATAAGCACTGTAAAAAGTGTCGACAACATCTTAGACATTTTTCCATTTAAATTAACAGATAGCGTCCACTTTACTAATGAGTAGTTTGAGTTAGTCACGATACCTAATGATCTGAAAATTGCTATATTTTTAACAAATCTGAAATGGTTTTGCAATGGCTTTCATAAAACATCTAAATTAATTGACATTTTAAGCATCTAGCTTTGTTTACTAATCATTAAAAACTAATTTTAAAGTTACTTTTTTTTTAGTGTGAATTGCAGCTGGGAGCTGGAAATGTCAATTGCTACCTTGGAGTGGGTCTTGTTCTAGTTTCTTCTGGTCAGTAAAGCTCAGGGAACATGTGTGATACTGAGTAAATACCTATTTAGTTCCCTTCTCAAAATGTATGTGATCGGTAGGGTAAATAGGGATTTTTTCAAAGGGGTTCATCCAGTTCATTGTGCTCATAGACAAACCTAATGGGGTATTCGACTTCAAAAATTGGTACACATGTGTTTCTGTGGATAGATAAAAAGCAAAATGAGTTGCAAAGACTTTATAAGCACATTCTGAAATGGTTCATAGATTTTGGAAATAATCCTAAAGTAATTATACTAATAGTAGACATTGTTAAGATAATCAACAAAATCTGTCTATTTAGTGATGTGCAATTGATACAGGAAAAAGGTAACAAGAGTTTTCTCATGTACTAATAACAATTTTTAAAGTACTATATAAAAATTGGAGAAATGGAAGATTTGACAGTTACTTTGAAAATCTTGCTTGAATTATTGGTTCCATTTAAAACACTCATTTCAAAATATATATGCTCCATTTTCAAGTATTTGATTTTGAGCATCGGAAGCAATTAGCATGAATATTTAGGAGGGCGGCCCTTTATTTTATATTCACCTTTAGTGTGTGACTTTTCAGACATTTTTATTTAGAGTTAATTAAATAGATTTCCTAAAGTGTTTGAACAAAGCTGCAATGTAAGAATTTTAAATATACATTTTGAACAATAGATTATTTTTTGATGATTGATTTGTTATCATATGTAAGATGTCCTTCCAATGAAGAATTTCACATACATTGGTAGGGTCACTGATTGATTGTAAATTTTATTGTGAAGTAGCTATTTACAAGTCAAGTTACAAATAGTGGCAGAGTTATTCGTGACTATTAAAACTGGATTGGAATTTGCAACTTTCTGACACAGTAGATTTCATGTATAGAGCAATGATTCATTGCTGTTATTGTTACCATGTAAAATATGTCAGTAATTTAAAATTTATATTATAACAATATAAAATAATTAATTGAATAGTTTAAACATATTTTCAATGAATATCCAAAGAAGTAGAGATGTTAACATTGTCGTTTGATTTCTTTCCTTACCATCTTAAAAAATACTTACCTGATATAATCTGTTAGTGGAAAGTGAAATGAATAAGAAAAAAAAAAAGAAAATCTGCTATAAGATACATAAGAATTTGAATTACGTTTGGTGAAATATATGGGAATTGAAGGTCTTGATCTTTTTCTTTTCTTAAGAGTTCAAATTTGTATGTAGCCTCCCCAATGAGAATCCAGATGTCATAAAGTCATAAAATAAAGTTGTAATTTGGAAGGTGCCACACTCGGAGTTTTTTAAAACTCTGTAGTTTAGTATGATGACATTTATTAACTGCCTCTTTAAGGTTAGTATAACATTTTAATTTTTTTTATTCTTAGTGGTTTAAAGAAAGCATAAGGAGTTATTTCTACTATCATTTTGTTTCATGCCCTTATTTTTTTCCTTCTGTTTCTCTGTAAGATCCTGTTTTGTTGAGTCATGCCAAACACTTGTGGTGTTAGATACCCCACAGATTAAATAATTGGGATTAAAATGTCTGTGATAATTCTAATTAGGTTTCAGTTGCTGGACTATTGCCCAGACCAACTTATCCATCCATCAAGCGTGTCCTAAGTTCTAAATAAACTTAGCCTGTAACTCCATTAAATAAAGTAAGTAATTCCAGTAAAAACAAAAATAAAATCAAAGAGCCAAAACCCTGACATTCATCCTGAGGGTTGAATATTTTGCATATGCTTTGTAAGAAAATGTTCATCCTTGGAAACATGTTTCAGGCTAAGTATTGGAAGATTTAAAGAAAATACAGTCTGTTCTTTTGCTGAGAGATGTGTAATTCTTTTTTTCTCTTGCGGTTATTTCATGTTATCATTTTAATTTTTCAGGTCTCTCTCCCTCCCCCCTTTCTCTCTCTTCTTTCTTTCTTCCATAGCTCACAAGGTCAAAGTCAGTTAGGAGAATCTCAGAGCCCACCCTGTTAGGGTCCAGCCCCCCAAAGGAAGTCGTGGTTTCTAATTACACAATTAAGACAATGTTAGTCTTCTTGTAAATAAACCGTGGGACCTAGTCCTTAAAGGTAAAGCATAGATCGTGTCCAACCCAGGCATACAGTTTTACTTAAAAAATCAGAAATGTGAGAATTGAAGATGGCTCTGTAAGAGTTGCCTTCCTGTAAGACGGCTCACTTTTCTCTGTACCGGCAGTACTTTTCCTTTCCAGGATGCTGGTTAATGTATTTTTCTAAGACAAACTCAGCAGGCAGATCTGGCTGGCACCAGTTCAGTCCAGCAGTCCGCAGCCGGAGCTTGCTCAGAAAGCCAAGTTCTAGCTCTCACCCAAAGCCTGGCCTGTGTGCTGGCAGCAGAGGCAAGGCCGGGCGTCTTGGAGAAGAGGGCGTGGGTTCCTTTCTCACTCCAGGGCTGCTCTGAAATATTTGAATACTTCTGTGTCTGAAGGATTTTTTTTTTTTTTTTATTAAATCATAGCTGTGTACATTAGTCAATCATGGGGTACAATGTGCTGGCTTCATATACAATCTGAAATATTTTCATCCAACTGTTCGACATAACCTTCATGGGATTTTCTCATATATTGTATGAAAACATTCGTATTCTGCATTTAGTAGGTTTCACCTGTACCCTTCTGAGATGCACCATAAGTGTGATCCCACCATTTACCTTCCTCCCGAAAAGATTTTAACCTTGCCCAGTTTCAAACAAGACATTTGATTTCTCTACAAGGGAGGTTGGATAACAACACAGCCACAAAACTACCTTGATCTTACAGATTTCAAGTCACTGCTTTTGGTTTGAAAAAACAGTGAAATAAAGTAGGGCGTGAATTAAATGCTAAGGAATCACAGAAAAATCAGCAAAGAAAACAAAAACTATTTTTTAATCCAACTGTTTGGGATTCAAAAGCAAACTTGGTCTCCGACACTTATTAGGTCAGAATCCTGTGCCCACTCATGACATTTTTAAGTCAGTTTATGGATCCATCATATGGTAGTGATGGATCTGCCTACTTCATACATCTGTGGTGGAGAGCAAGTGAAACACTTTTCTAATTGGGAGAGAGCCACAGAAGTGTAAATTGTAAAGCTACAGTTGAAGCTTGGGAATAAAACTGCTTAAATTCTCCCCCACACTCCATGTGTGTTAATGCTTATTTGCTTGGTAAGGGTCAGAATAAAAGCCTATATTATTTGAGGGAAATTCCCCAAGAATAGCATATACAGATATCTCAGTTTTGCAAATGTAACAGAAACATGAGTCATGTGAACACTTGGCTAAGGCTTTAGCGGCATAGCAGTAGCCAGTGCCATTGAGGGCCCTGTCACTTAATTTTGATTGTCGTCCCAGTAATTGTGTCTCTGTGTGGAGTGCAGAAGGGGGGGGGGGTTTGACCATGAACTTGGTTCTACCATGTAACTAGTGGTATGGTCTTGAACCATCCAGCTCAGATTGTACATAATTAAAATGCAGCTATGACGACATAGCCCTCGGTTTCTGTGAAAATAAAATACTAATACACATGCGTGGCCCTAGTAAAGCTCCTAGAGTAAGGGAAGTGGTCACAAATGTCAGTCCGTCTTCATCTGACATGTGATTTCACAGTCCCCACTCATCGTCTCTGATAAACAGGATGATTAATGGGAATCTAGGCTGGGAAAACCATCTAGGAAAAGAAATCGTATATTTAAATTCCACATAGAGCTATCTAGGACAAACATCAACGACATGACATTGTCCTAACTTTCTCCTGGATTTTCCCATTATTTAATATGGAGTATTAAAAAGGTTTAGAAAGCAAAGGGAAAACCATCAATGCTCGGATCATAGGATGTGAATGTTGCATTTTACCTCATTTTTCCACAGGTGGGGCAGACATCTTTAATTAGCCAGAACACATATTAAGAAATATCTTTTAAAATTCTGGATATTTCATCTTAGCACAGTATTCTAAGTTTCACCCTTCAGAATACATACAGATTTTCTTATATATTGTACATAGATACATATGTATGTAAAATGACTATGGAAAAGTCATCAAAATGGGCTGCAAGATGCTGCTGAAAGCAGAGTTGTGACAACTACATCTTTAGAAGTTTCCTGAAGCAGAAAGATAACACTATAGCTTCACACCTGTGCTTTTTGTTTCCGATATATAATTTTCTGATCTGGTCAATTATATGCAAAATTACAAATATTGCTTGCAGAGAGACACTTGGGTTTTGTATATTCAGAAAGGATTTCACATAGTTCCTCAAGAGCATGTTCTTTTAGATAGGTGAAGTTGAACAGTTTCAGGGAATCTTGGCACGTGTCGTGTTTAAACCTGCTCCTAAAATACATGTGCGTGTTCTTCCCAGTGGGAGCACACCTGTGTGCAGTGATCAGGACTAAAGCTCCTTATTGATTGACTGTGTGTGCGACATTGTTCTAAGTGTGACAAGCCTTATAGAAATCCATGTGGAGTCCTGGAGATACATCCTTCCACGCTTACTCAGAGCTCCATTTTTTCCCCTCTCAACACGTGGTGGGCCCGGCTGGCTATGCTCCTGTGCTCACTCACCCTGCTGGCATCTTGGCTCCTCCATTGTTCTGAGCCCCACCCACTCCCCCCTTCCTATTTTAGGGCATGTGTGTTTTACCTTTGCAGTTTGTTTCTGTAACTCTAGTCTGCTCCATAAATAATTCAGTTCCCAATGTCTAGCCAAGACCAGAGTCTAGATGTAACTTTGCACACTCAACATTCTGCTAAGCAATTCACCTGTATGGGCGGTGCCTGTGGCTCAGTGGGTAGGGCGCTGGCCC
>CAUYON010164963.1:0-17787 GCA_963573935.1 Arctocebus calabarensis | reverse complement strand
CCCCCACCCCTCCCCTCCCATATTCTTCTTAGCAAAGTATCTCAAGAATGGAAGTAAAAGTATCCAATGTACTCAGCCCGAATATGACAGACTTTCTTCTATACTAAATATTAATATCCATCATTTATAATTAAGAAGTTTATTTGTTATTCTCTGCAAGGCATATTTGTATATAATCTATGTATATATTTGTTAATTCTTTAAATCTATGGGCTTTTTTTTAATTTAAAATCTCGCTATATATTTAGAGACAGTGGTCTTCAGAATAAACAAAGCAAAACTACCATTCCATAGATTTTTTTTCCTTGGGATTCTCTGAGGGGTGCCTTTTTCTCAAAAAGTACTATGGAGAGGTTGGAACGAGTTAGAGGGTCTTTAGTGATATTTCAGAAAATTGCACAATAGTGAAAATGTGGGTGGCAATAAAAAAGTTCAGCATACCACAGGGCATAGGCTCTGTGAAATTTTAAGATCTGCTAAATGAATTAGTTAAGGTGTATATAATGGGCAGACATCAGTTCTGAGTAAAAGGCAACTGTTTAGAATGTGGAAACTGTTCTCACAAAATGATTTGGTCAATAAGGGGTATATTTGGCAGCTCATGACAGAAATCTTAAATAACACTGGCTTTTAAAAAGGAGGATTCTTTTTTATTCTCAAGTACCAATAAGTCTCCTGATAAGCAGATGCTAGGGTTCATTTAGCTCAGCTCAGTCATGCTAGGGTCAGACACTCTTTAACTATACTTATGGTTTGAAGAAGGTTTCTACACTACAGGAAGTAGAACAGAGAAAGAAAAACAATATGGTACAACTTCCCCTGACAAATATTACACCTCACTACACAGCATTATTAATAAGACAGTAAAGATTGGAAACAAAAATAGAACACTAGACTGTTGGTGTGGGCTACGGAAGAAACATTCTCCACCTGACTTGTGTCAGAGTAGATACTGGTAATCAGTGGTAAACAGACTTTATAATAAAAGATTCTAGGCTTGTATTGACACCTTAAAATACAGGCAATAAAATCAAATCAACTGCAGGTGAATTAAAGACATAAATGTGAAGGGTAACCAATAAAACTTCTAGAAGACAATAAATAATAATAACCACGCTGTTTAGGAATATCAGAAGATTTCTTAAAAGAGACAGAAAACATACAGAATATATAAAAAAGCTTGAATAAATCTAGTTATATTAAAACCACAAACTTGTGTTTTAGTATATACCAAAAATAAAGTAAAAATACAATTGTTTCTCATTACCCATAGGAGACTGGTTCCAGGACTGCCCTCAGATTAAAAAATCTGCAGCCGCTCAAGTCCTGCCAAAAATAGGGGCAGTATTTTCATCTAACCTATGTACATTCTCCCATATACTTTAAATCATCTTTAATACAATGCCTACACAACACTTCATTCACATGAGTCCATTATAGTACTCAGCACATGGTAAATTTATGTTTTGCTTTTGAAAACTTTGTGTGATTTGTTTTCTGAAAATATTCAAGGTTTGTTGAATTCACAAATGTGGAACTCAGGGATACAGAGGGCTCAGTGTACAAATCATAAATCGGTATAAGTTGTATCAATCACATAACTGATGAAACATTAAAATCTGTATTATACATGGAAATATGAAGAACAAATAAAAAGAACAACAACAACAAAAGACAAACAGCCAACGTGGAAAAGAAGTAAACATCATGAACTGATGTCAGGTGCAAGGGACAGGACAGAACTGTAAGATTTTGACACTGGTAATATACAGACAAGTGCAATCAAAGTTTAAAATTAAATGCCATTTTTTACCCTGATGTTGGCAGAAAACTGGAAGTCGGATAATGGGAAGTGTTCATGAGATAATGGAGCAATGGGTGTGATATTCACTGAAGGTTCACGTGAATATGGAACATTTAGGTAAAAAGGATTCTGACAGGTGGCACCTGTGGGTCAGTGAGTAGGGCACTGACCCCATATACCAAGGGTAGCGGGTTCATACCAGGCCCTGGCCAAGCTGAAACAAAAAATAGCCAGGCATTATGGCCAGTACTCGTAGTCCCAGCTACTCAGGAGGCTGAGGCAAGAGAATCTCCTAAGCCCAAGAGCTGAAGATTGCTGTGAGCTGTGATGCCACAGCACTCTACAGAGGGTGACAAACTGAGACTCTGTCTCCCCTAAAAAAAAAAAAGAAAGAAAGAAATAGAAGGAGTCTCACATAGCTAAAGTCATAGAATGAAAGAACAAGGGGTGTGAAGAAGGAAAAGAAGAAATCAAATGTAGACTAGCACCACAACCTCCCAGGAAATGCAGCTGTTTACTTGGTCAAGTAAATTTTTTCTGTAGAGATTTTAAGAAAACACTGTGCTGAGGAGAAACAAAGTATGAGAACTGTCATACAACCTCTGTCTCCTGTCATTTTGTACTAAATCTGAGGACTTAGGAGTGGTTCAAGGCCTCCCTGAGTTGTTCTGATCTTGTTGGATTAGACCTGAAGCTAAAGTGACCGCCACCAAGTTGAGCCCAGGGGACGGTTTTGGAGATGAGATGATGGCTAAAGTTATATACTGGGCAAATAGCAAAGATTTGGACATCAGTGAAGTGGAGGAGACATATATTTTTCCTAGTTAACCTAAGAAAGTTGAACATCTGCAGTCCAGGAACTCCAGAACATAGAGCATACAGGACATATGCACGGAAGGGTTTTGCTCACAATAGAAAGAGCTGGGGCAAATTTTAGAAGGGGAGGCTCCAGACCAAATGGAAACCCCTTAAATGAGTATCAAAAGTAGATGGAATATGAAATCCAGAAAAAAATCCAAAAAGAATTAACTACAGTAACCACCTGGAGGAATGTCATAATGCTAATGTTGGGCAAAAGAACCAAATCACTAAGTAGTGCCTACAACATGGTTGTTTTTAAATATAAAGTTCAAAATTAGTAAGGAATAAGTAATAAGTTGTTATATTATTATTATTTTAATTACAATAATTATTATAATTTTAATCACATTGTTGCCCAGAGTGGAGCAAAATGGTGCAATCAGAGCTCATGTAACCTCGTTCTTTTGTGCCAAAGTGCTTGTCTTGCCTCAGCCCGCCCAGTATCTAGAAGTGGAGGTATGTGGTTAGCTTTTAAATTTTTTTGTGGACATGGAGTCTGATTATACTGCCCAGGCTGGTCTCAAACTCCTGACATCAAGCAATCCTCCCACCTTGCCCTCACAAAGCGTAAATGTTTAATAATGTTAGAAAAATAATGACAACCTAAAGTTTGACTATTACAACTTTCTCTTAATTATTTTTTCTATTAGATTGTACTATAAATAAATGTAATCATAATGCTTCAAAACCAACATTGGAAAACTAACAGTGTACTAGAAACCCAGTTACCTTTCAGTTGTTCAAACTTTTGGAAATAGCTGGATTCTCCAAATACATTTGTGAACTAATGTTATGTTGTGCCAATAATTCTTTAGATATTCTATTTGGTATGAATTACATTGCTGCCATCTCTTTGCCAGTAAAATAAATATGACTACATAGTCCAAATTGAATAGATGAAAATTTTGCATAAAAGTAATTTGAACTGACCTATTTGAGACTGAAATAGAATTCTATGTACTGCCATATTCATTAAATATCTGAGATTATACATTTCACCTACTCACTGGGCACATTGGTAATAATTGGGATGCTTTTAGACATATTGTAACTGATTTGACAAACATCGAATTGTGACAGCTCTATTAAAATTTGTATTTTAAATAAAATTATTGACAAAAAATATTGGAGAGGCTCTTCTGGTTGTGTGAAAATCTTTCAAAAGAAAACAAGACATAATATAGTAGAACAATAAAAGAAATTGATATTTACACAATAGATCAATATGTCTCACAGATACTCAGTCTCAGAGGTTATGAGTGAGTGTTGCATACATAGAATATGGGGAAATCATTCAATATATTTTCAATTTCCCCTACTCATCTGATGTAGAAAATTATGTTTATCTTTTAAGATTAAATAAATAATATACATGATAACTCTGATACATAATTCAGGTTTATAAGCTTCATATTCATAATATTAAATAAAATATCATGACAATAATTATAAAGAGTAGTTAATTACATTCAATCCTAATTATCAATCTTTTTGTTTTTTTAAAACATTAGAATTATGTTTATTTCAAACTCAAATTAATTTAAAACATTAAAGAGAAAGTGACAATCTTCTAGTTTAAAGTCATGTGTTTCTGAGTTAACATTCTAAAGCTTTTTTAGTGAAGGGAAGATACAAAGAAACTTAAATGTATCAAAACAGACAACAAGATAAATCTGATTTATTTCATTTTTATATCTTCTTCTTTTATTCAATAAATTTCAATAGTGTTCATGTATTTTTTCTACAACAAGAAAATATACCAAAATAAAAATAGGAAAAACAATTTTTTACACTGGTTATTATTTACAGCTACAGTAGGTGAATAGGTGAATGAAATTAATATTACACAGATATGTGAAAAGTTACTGGCTTAAATGGACATTTGGTAGTTGTCATATTTCATATATATCTTTTATTTACAATAATATTTCCATCTCTCTTAATGCATTCTTCCATTAGTTCATTCAAGAACTTTAATTCAGTAATTAGCCTACTTCGTAAACACTATGAGTTTTATTTGCCTCTTTCGAGCAATTCCAAGTGAATAATCTAAATACAGAGTGTTTGCTAAATAACCACTGATTCAAAACCATTTTCTACATTTGTTTCCTGATCTAATTGATTCTCCAAGTCTACGCAATGGGGAGATTTTCATAAATTATTGGCTGACTTTAGGAAAAATAATGGTTAACAATAACTTATGTGCCCCATTTTCTCAGCTGTAAATCTAAGTAGTGTTTCTACTGTAATATTTAAGATATTTCTACTGTAATATTAAATTAGAATACAACATATGGAAAAAAGCATTATAAATAATTACCTAAAACTTGAAGACCCTTTATTAAAAATGTTTCTGTATTTTCTGAAAGCAGGCAAGAAAATTTCATTGAGGTATAGAATGGTATCTTTGGTTGCTGAGATGTTATCAAGAGGAAATAGACTTTATAAGACACTTTCCTCAAACATCATCCTACTAAGAAAACTTGGATTTATTTGTTTCCTTTCATTGGTGATGTTTCTTTAAAGAACAGAAATAGACAAAGTTTGCATGAATTCACTTTCTAGCCAGAAAATGTCCTGCCATTTTATTTCACTGTATCTGTGTGGCTGTTTCTGCCACTTTAACAATGTGACAAAGATTAAGGCACACATCACTTCACGGTATGAATTCAGCAGTGAAGATCAGTGAATGTTCAGCTTTTTATTCACAATCTGTTATTCCTGTGCTAATGGATTTTTCTCTTATTAATAGGTAGATGTAAATTTTTCTGTGAAAACGTCCAGGAAATGCTTTATATTCAAAAGTTTCAAGATGTAATTTTTAGACAGAGATGTTAATTATATTTTAGCTCAATTTTAATTTAATTTTACCATTAATACATCCAACTGGTTAAATAATTATACAGGGAAAGTCAGCCACTTATTCCTATGTATAAGTGCCCATTTTTCTAACACTGACAGCTCTCTCACCATTGCGCACTCAGTAGAGCACTACTTCATAGAATTTATGTTTTCTTCCACAGATTTTTTTCAAGGTATACGTGGTAAAATACAAGCATATACTCTTAGTCGTTCTCCTTCTTTTCTCAATAGAACACCCAACTCTGCACAGTATTCTTTTTATTTCGCTCAATAAAATATTTTTGAAGCCTTTCCATACCAAGACACAAATGGCTTCCTCAGTGTATTTAATAGATGCACAGTATTTTATTGTATGAAAGTGAATTAATTTATATAACCAGTACCCAAAAAAATGATTGCACAGTTTTTTTCATCTTTTCTTAGTACTAGCAATGCTGCAATGAATAATTAAGTACAAATGTCATGTCATGCATACTTGGATCGCCTGCTTCAAGTAGGTTTTTAGAAAAGAAGTGGTATATCTATTAGAAGATACTTTGTTACAGATATTTCCAAATGCCTATAGACATTTCTAGTGCTAATAATTATAACAACTTGCTCATCCACCAGTAATATATTAAAGTGCTTGTTTCCTAGGAACAAAATGTATTATTACACATCTAATTGTCAATTAAATATATCAGTCATTCTTTATTCCTATTAAACTCAATGTAAATATTTACATATATATACAAAAGATGCTGAAAAATGCATACACACTTTTTTTTTTTTTGTAGAGACAGAGTCTCACTTTATCGCTGTTGGTAGTGTGCTGTAGTATCAAAGCTCACAGCAACCTCCAACTCCTGGGCTTAGTCAATTCTCTTGTCTCAGCTTCCCGAGTAGCTGGGACTACAGCCGCCCGCCACAACGCCCGTCTTTTTTTTTTTGTTGCAGTTTGGCCTGGCCCGGGTTTGAACCCTCCACCCCCAGTATATGGGGCCAGCGCCCTACCCACTGAGCCACAGGAGCCGCCCCCAAAATGTATACACATTTTAAGAGATGTTATCTATGCCTTACTTTTCAAAGTTGAATTGAAGGCATCATTACTGGTAGTGTACCTAGAATGCCACACATCCATTTTACCTGCGATTTGTACACTTTTGGAGAATGATCAATTTTTCCTTCCAACAGGATCTTTTAAAATACACACACACACACACACACACACACCGAGTGACAATTAAGTTCGTGAACTTGCCACTGTACACTTAGGTTGCCAAAAATGTACAAGCAACTCAGGTTTATAACTTTGGTATATCAGTGTCTCACAGTTGTGTTTGTGTCAACGTGTGATGGTGCCCTGATGAGTGTCAGTAGGAGTTTTGAGATTGCTCTGAAGGGTGGACTAGGTGCTAATGTCAGTGCATAGCTACCCCAGAGCAGTACTTTGAAAGTGACTGTAGTGATATTCAGCACTGAGGTATGCAATGCTTTTTGAGTCCACGAACTTGATTGTTAGGCCTTACTTATGTATACGTGTAATTGTAATAATTGTCATGCTTCCCTGTACTATGCACCATGCTGCAATAAATTTCACTCTCTGCATACCCATGTAATTTCAAAAATAAATCAATATGTTACTTAACTCTAGTCTAAGTGGGAAATAAATACATCATTAAGGATAGATTTTTCTAGCCAGGTGCAGTGGCTCATGTCTATAATACTGGGACTCTAGGAGGCTGAGATTGGCAGATAGCTTAAACTCAGGAGTTTGAGACCACCCTGAGCAAGGGTAAGACCCCATCTCTACTAAAAATAGAAAAACTGAGGCAAGAGGAGGGCTCGACCCAAGGGTTTGAGGATGCTATGAGCTATGATGTCATGGCACTCTAGTCAGAGTGCCAGAGTGAGACTCTGCCTAACTACATAAATAAAATAAATATTTCAATATATAAATCCACAGATGTGCCCATATGAGAAGTTATAAATAAGTAATCAGATGTCTGTGTTAAATGGAATTAATGTTCTGACAGAGATGGGGTATGTTGATAACTCAGTTACCTCCTGTGGAGTTAGCATGGTTGATGTGAATTTGAAAATTGTGGACAACACCTGATAACGTTGTAAAAACAAATTAGACACTTTGATTCATTCATAAGATAGTTACATAACAAGGACATTGAATCCCCTTCTCTAACTTATATAAACCCTATAGAGATTCTAGGCTGAGAGGATTATAAATAACTTTTTATCATGAGGTATCTGAAAATTTTGTGAGATGCTCCTTTTTCTTTCCCTTTATTGCATCTATTTCACTAGTTACATCTATGTCTCTTCTCTTCTAAATATCTATAGTCCTTTAAAAATACTGCCCTAAACTTCCTGTGCTCAACAATGGTTACTGGAGGCGATATGACAGATGAAAATTGTATCTTAGTAGAACTTTATTTTTATCGTTTTATGAGGGAACTTGATATCTTTTCTAGGAGGGGGGCTATTTATGTTTCCTTGCTTGTGACTCGTTCACTTATTACCTTCATCCAGATTTATTGAGTGAGTGGTATTTTTCTAATCAATTTCTCTATAATTTCTGTATATCAGGTAGATTTTTATCTTCGGGGTGAGAAGCGTGAATCTCTCCTTTTGTCTTTGTTTTTATCTCTGGCTGGTTTGTTGTTTTTTCCAGCACCTTCATGTGTTCCACCTTCTGCTTATCTAATCATCTTGTTTTGCTTACATTTTCTGTCAGGTATTATTTGTTTTCATTGTTAATTGACTAAGAGTACTCTGTTTTATAAACATGCCTTCAGCACAGTTTAAACTGTGTCTAGGTATTGTATTTATTTGTGATATGTGGTAAAAGGCTGGAATCTCAGTTCTTAATTTCTCTCTGAGTCCAGTTTTAAAATTTCTCTATATAAGTAATGTTTTCTATTTGTATTTTGCTATAAGTTTTTAATATGGTGCACTGTAATAAAAAAATATTTCATTTGTTATTTTTACCAATTTGAAAATTATTCAGGATTTGTTCGTGCCTAATACGTATGACGGTGCCACCCGGCTCTCTATCAATAGTTAAAGAGACGAAGATTGACAGATAGAGACATATGGACATCTGATTAGTTATAGAGGGTGGCATAAAGTGAGTGTGCAATTTTATGGCCACCCTGTATTGTTTAGGTGCTTATCTTTGTAAATGTATCTCTTCGGTTCAACATATATTTATATTATAGGCATGAGTTATTATAAACTAAATTACTTCTCTTATTTTCTTTTTTTCACTGATTATTTTAGTTACTAACACAAGGCTTTAAATGTTTACCTTTACATATGCTTATATTCTTTTTTACTCTAACTTTGCTCTTGGTGATTAGACATTCTGCAAACTTGTATCTCTCTTCCTCAATTTCTCCTCTTCATATAACTTTTACTAAAGTTATCAGAGTCAAGGCATGTGCCATTCACATTCAACTTTGTGTATAGAGAAATATGTTCTGTAGCTAAATATTCTCAATAGTCGTAATAATCATTTTTTCATAGTTTCTTAGTCATATCCCAGCCATGTCTTGGCATTATAGTACTTTAATCAAGAAAGAACTAGGCTCGGTGCCTGTGGCTCAATGGCCTAAGGCGCCAGTCACATATACCTGAGGCTGGCGGGTTCGAATCCAGCCTGGGCCTGCCAAACAACAATGACGGCTGCAACCAAAAAATGGCCGGGCGTTGTCGCGGGTGCCTGTAGTCCCAGCTACTTGGGAGGCGGAGGCAGGAGACTCGCTTTAGCCCAAGAATTGGAGGCTGCTGTGATCTGTAATGCCACAGCGCTCTATCCAGGGTGACAGCTTGAGGCTCTGTCTCAAAAAAAAAAAAAAAAAAGAAAAAGAAAGAAAGAACTATAGCGATATAATTTCCTGCGTTTTTCCATACCCATAAGTATTTATCTTTACACTTTGCTTACCATAAAATTCAGCAATTCTCTATTAAGGATCAGTCCTCCTGCAGACAATAGCTAGAAACTCTATATATTTGTTTAAGTAACTGAAGACCTTAGATTACAAACAAATGCAAGAGAAAGCTGGAAGGAAGTCAATACTTGAAAGAAGAAATTAGCAAGAAAGATTTTGTGTACTTTTATGATGTTAGCCTGAGAGAAAGCCACAGTGAGCCCTGTGCGTAAAGCCTGAAACTCTGATAGAACATCTGCACTTTTTCCAGGTTTAAGAAATACAAGATAGAGTTTTAAACAACCACAATAGCTGGAAACAAGAAGAGGGTTCACAGAATTCACAGAAAGAATATATTCCTGGTTGAGAAGTTTCAAAAACTCTATTTAAAATGTGATAAAGATCCTGTATGATCACTGATCCACATGTGTGGGGGCCAGACTCAATTCAAAGCAGATAAAGATAAAATGAATTGAGAATTAAGTTTTCTCTAAACAAACTGAGTTAGCAGTTGGAGTTCAACAAAGAGACAAAATACTTCAGCAGAAAAAAGCAAAATGCAAAGTTTATGTATTCAAGCTAAAATTTACAAACAACCAACACAGGAATACAAAAACATCTGGAAAAAAATGACCCAGGCTTATGAGCAATTAATCCAACCAAGAACAAATAAGAATAGTCCAGTTGTTAGAATTAGCAAACATAGGTAGCTAATATCTCTTTTCTCATGAATAAAAGAAAATATACTTACATTGAAAAGATACTTCCCCTATATTTCACCAAATAAAAATATAGGATCTAAAAAATACAACATCTTAATTAATCTGCAGACATGTTTATCAGCAGAGGAGTGAAAACAAAAGAATTGCTATGTTTAAAAATAAGTTGATACAAATAAGGTGATCTAAAAACAATTTCAAAAAATTGGAAAAATACACAACTTTATGAAACTCTGAAACCCTACCATATAGATTAACATATGTTTTAAATTGATATCCCAAAAGTAGAGAACATAGAAAAAGAATGGGAATGAAAAGAAATACTTGGAAGAATGTAATAGCCATTTTTTCCCCAAGTTTAGTAAAAGGCAAGTATTGTGGGATTCAATACACCTAGTGACTTCCAAACAGAAGAATAACAAGGAAAAAAAAAAAAACCTTCTGGCTCGTTATAATCAAATTACAGAAAGCATAGAGTTTATTATTACTATTGGTAAGATATTTTGTATTGTTTGGGACTCATTTAGGGTACAAAGAATTAGGTTATAGTGATTGCAGTTGTTAGATGAAGTCTCCCTTATAATTGTGTCCCATCCCCAAGAAGTGTGCCATGCACCATGACCCACCACTCCCTTCTCTCCTATCCTCTCCCTGATCCCTTATTAGATCATCTATTGCCTTCATATTAGATAGAGTATGTGGGATTCTTGCTTCTCTGTTCTTATGATGCTTTACTAAGAAGAATGTGCTCCACCTCCATCCGGATTAATACAAAAGATGTAAAGTCTCTATCTTTTTAATGGCTGAATAGTATTACATGGTATGCATATAACACAGTTTTTTGATTCATTCATGGGTTAATGGGCATTTGGATCACTTCCCTTACTTGGCAATTATGAATTGAGCAGCAATACATATTGTGGTGCAAATATCTTTGTGGGTAAATACCTAGAGATTTGATCCTGAGATTGCAGGATCAAATGGAAGGTCCATTCTTAGTTCTTCAGGGATTCTCCACACTTCTTTGCAAAAGGGCTGTGTTAGATTGCAATCCCACCAACAGCGTACAAGTTTTCCTTTCTTAGTACATGCGTGCCATCATCTCTACACTTTGGGACTTTGTAATGTATATAATCTTGCTGTGATTAGTTGATATCTCAAAGTGGTTTTGATTTGTAGTTCTCTGATGATTAAAGACAAAGAGCATTTTTCATGTGTTTGTAGGCCATTCACTTGTTATCTGAAGAGAAATTTCTGTTCAAGTTTCTTGCCCACAAATAGAGGAGGTTGTTTACTCTTTTCTGACATTAAAAAGGAGATCATTAGGTTTCTGGAACAAAATGATAATGAAGCCACAAACTATCAAAACCTGTTGGATACAGCAAAGGCATTCATTAGAGGGCAATTTATAGCATTAGATGCCTTCACCAAGAAAACAGAAAGAAAGCAAATCAATATCCTAATGGCCATCTCAAGCAACTGGCAAAAGAAGAACAATCCAATCCGAAATCCAACAGAAGAAAAGAAATAACCAAAATTAGAGCAGAATTAAATGAAATTCAAAACAAAAGAATTATTCAGAAGATCAGTGAAACAAAAGTTGATTCTTTGAAAAGATTGATAAAATTGATAAATTCTTGGCTAGACTAACCAGAAAGAGAAAAATAAGATCAATTTGAATCAGAAATGATAATGGGTAAATAACAACAGATGCCACAGAAATACAAAAGATTCTCAACAATTACTACAAAAACTCTATTCCCAGAAATATGAAAATGTAGAGGAAATGGACCAATATCTGGAAGCTACCTTCCAGAAAGAGTTTCCTTCCACAACTTAGGTCAGGCTTCATTCCCATGGATTGGCTGATCCACTCAGACATGTGGCCCATACCAAGAAACTGATTCAACTGCTATAGTAACTCCTCCACCCAAGAACCAATGCAGCAAATAAAACAGTTTGTATATCCCTCTGGTTCTTCCCCAAACCCTGCTCATTAGCAGACCTAATGGCCTGGCCTTTTGCTCACCAAACTATGTTTAAAACCCTTTCTCCTAAATTTTTTGAAGATAGATTTAAGAAACTTTCCCCATCTCCTTGAATGGCCCCTGCAGTATTATCCTCTTCTCTGCTGTCTCTCCTGTTATCTCAGTGTATTCTTTTCCTATTGAGCAGCAGAC
Organism: Arctocebus calabarensis; assembly: GCA_963573935.1. Lineage (NCBI taxonomy): Eukaryota > Metazoa > Chordata > Mammalia > Primates > Lorisidae > Arctocebus > Arctocebus calabarensis. The sequence goes on along the minus strand of CAUYON010164963.1, from coordinate 5,435 downwards.
ATTGAACCTGGTTAGCCAAAGGGGGGGAAAAATCTGTATACAATTAAAATATTCTTTAAAAATGAAAAAAGGCACAGTTCTGTGCAGGGGTTCTGTGAAGTGCAGCATTTATGGCCAACCACGTTGTTCTCAACACCAGCACCAAGATGCCCATGCAGGGGCTGGGCACCTAGAAGTCCTTTCTGGGCCAGTGACCGAGGCTGTGAAGGTAGCGATTGACATGGGGTACCACCACATTGACTGTGCCCATTGTACCAGAATGAGCATGAGGTGGGGTTGGCCATCCAGCAGAAGCTTAAGGAGCAGGTAGTGATGGGGAAGGAACTCTTTATTAGTAGTAAGCTGTGCTGCACCTACCATGAGAAGAGTCTGGTGAAAGAAGCCTGCAAGAACATGCTCAGAGACTGCATGTGGACTATCTGGACTTCTACGCTGTTCACTGGCTGACGGACTTTAAGACTAGGAAGGATTTTTTCTAATAGGATGAAGCAGGCAATGTGATTCCCAGTGACATGGGTATTTTGGACACTTGGATGGGACGGGCATGGAAGAGCTGGTAGATGAAGGGCTGTGGCAGCAATTGGCATCTCCAATTTTAACCATCTACAGATTGAGAGGCTCTTAAACAAACGTGGTTTGAAGTATAAGCCAGCGGTTAACCAGATTGAGTGCCACTCGTATCAAACTCAGGAGAAGTTGGTCCAGTACGGCCAGTCCAAAGGCACCTTGGTGACTGCCTACAGCCCCCTTTGCTCTCCCAACAAGCCCTGGCCAAACCGGAGAACTCATCCCTCCTGGGGGATTCCAGGATCAAGGCAATTGAAGCCAAGCACAATAAAACTCCAGCCCAGGTTCTGATCTAGTTTCCAATGCAGAGGAAATTGGTGGTGATCCCTAAGTCTGTGACACCCGAATGCATTGCTGAGAACTTCAAGATCTTTGACTTTGAACTGAGCAGCATTGATGTAACCACCTTACTCATCTACAACAGAAGCTGGAGGGTCTGTACCTTGGTGAGCTGTGCTGCCCACAAAGATTACCCAACCCTTCCAGGAGGAGTTTTGAAGCCAGGTATGCCTGCTCTTCTCAAGTCACCTACACCTGATCTTCCTGTCTCATCTTTCTTGCAAATGTAGAATGGCCTTAGCTGTGGGACAGCAACCTTCAGACTGGCCAGTGAGGGCATGTCTGGCTTGCTGTTGGGTCTGAAAAGAAGTGTTAGTAGAGTAGAAGGATCTTTAGTTTCCCTTGACCTTCCTTTTGCCCAGTTGGGGAAAATAAAACCTTTTCTGAACAAGGAGAAGCAAAATCTACAAAGTCAAAATAGTCCACCAACAATTGAATTTTGACTCCTTAAGCAGTAATCCTTTTAGCCAGACTTTTCTTTGCCTCAAATAAAAAATGCTTTTGTGAATTAAAAACAAAACAAAACAAAAAAAGCAGGGTGGCGCCTGTGGCTCAAGGAGTAGGGCACCGGCCCCATATAATGGAGGTGGTGAGTTCAAACCGGGCCCTGGTCAAAATGAAAAAAATAAATAAGTAAATAAAAAATAAAATATATATATATATATATATATATATATATATATTTCTACATTAAAGACATTCAGGAAATGTGTTGCCTATGGAATTACATTTCAAAAAATACAGTTAAAGGCAATTATTTGGGCTGAAGGGAAATGAATACCATATAGAGACTGATTTTTAGGAAAGAAAGAAATCACAAATATCCAGGTTATTTTATGTTAATATATTTGAAATGCATATTATTGCTTCAAGCAAAATCTATCACACTGTCTTGCAAATATTTATAGTACATAGATATACACACTGTCTTATAAATATTTATAGTACATAGATATAACCCTTCATAAATCTGAAGCATAAAAAAAGTCATTGCAATATTTTACATCTTTCTTTTACTAAAGAATATTCACTCTAAATAGACTGAAAATTTAAGGATGCATCATGTAATTGCTAGAGAAACCAACTTTCATAGTGTTTCCTAATCTTGAATAGTGAGGGTTTCTATATTTTTCAAATTTAGTAATAACAGAATCAAGTAAACATAAATGGATAAAATAATAATACAATACATAGTAGGGCACTTTAAATTTCAAAATTTAAAAAATACAACAAAACTTCATCCTGCATTTTTACAGTTACTTTTCTCTTTGCTTGTATGTATATATGTTACCTGTTTATATTTTGTGAAATCTATACCATTCATAATGGGACTTTGTGTGCCTGATCACTTAGTGGAGATTTTCACTTCTTTGTGAATATGAGATGTGCTGGATATTTGAAACATCACTGATCTTTATGAGTCATTTCCAGACATGTATTTCCAATTGCTGACTCCTATTTATCTCAAGAACTGGGACAATTTCTGGCTTTTTTATTTAATGGAGTCTCAGTTGACTTTCATCACGGGCATTAAAGTGCCTTCTATCTTGCTGCCATAAAACACTCTCAAGTACCTTTGCCAAAATGCAATTATTTTCTTCTTGGATTTTATTGTCGATCAGCAGTATAGCTTCAGGTCCTGGCAAGATTAAAATCAATGAGCTCTGACTCCCGGTCTTCTTCCCTCCTCATCTCCCTCTCTCCCTCCCTCCTCTCCTTTTCCCTGTTTCTATTTTTTCCAGCATCTTTTTCTTTTTAATAATTCATTCCAACTTTGTACAGTGATCATTTTCTTTCTTCTTCTTTTCTGAGGACAGGTAGCTCATCTATTTCATGTATATATTCATATTCATATTATCTCTTGTGACCATTTTATTGACATAAAACCACCATTCAATTTTTTATTCCATTGCCAATTTTTTTACCATAATTTCATTTTCTCTATGGCATTCTTTCTAGATTTTTCTATTAGTGTTCTTCATCAGATAAGTTTCATTTCACTTATTTATCTTTCATAGTACAATGAGTTTTGTATGCATGGTTTGCATAGTACAATGAGTTTGTATGCATAGTTTCTCTGTAATACTAATGATAAGGAAGCATAGTTTCCTGGCTGGACTCTTTGCAGAAATTCTCTGGGTGTGAGTAGAGAAGGTGTCTAGACGGCTTTTTTCTTGACCGCTGTGTCAAAGACCATATGGATATTTCTCTATCTAGCATGTTGCACAAAGTTCTATGAATTCAGCTGGAGCAGGATGAGGAACAAGATACTTGGTTTTCTACATCAAACAAGACACTCATCTGTCTTGACGAGGTCTGCTGCTTAATCCTTTCACTTCCGCCCATAGAGCTTGTGTTCAAATTCAACTTCATAAAGACACATATGTATTTTGGAGTGTGTACATGTACATTATACCTTTCTCTCAGTTTCACTAAAAATATTGATTTTGTTTATTCATTTGTTTTCTTGTATTGTTGCTGCTGCTTTATTTTATTTCTAAGAGACAGAGGAAAACTCCAGGCTTACACTAGAGTTCAGTATTTTTCTTTTGCTCTTGAAACAGAATCAGTATACCATGTTAATTCTCTGTCAAAAATATAGCATTTTAGTTACCTTGTTATATAGAATACCTCAAAAGAAAAATACCTGTATTATGAAAAAAGATTTACATCATAGTTTGAAATAAAATATTGAATTTAATTTGGCATTTTCTTTCATACAGATACACATTAACCATATTATAAAAAATAACAATATCATATTTATAATGGATTAAATTATCTAGAATGCTTTCATCCAATTTGAGATGAGAGCCAGTAATACTTTAAACCTTTCACATGCTATAAGAAAATAATTTTTGAATAATTAATAATGACATAAGGTATTTATTTTTCAATTAATGTGCTGAATCTTCTCTGATAATATACTAAGGATTAAAGTAACTCTCCTTTTTAATCGGTAATATAAATTTGACATTTTAGTTAGTTCACCTCACTTACAAAATAAATAAACCTTAGTTTACAGAGAGTGTTTAGTGGTACATTTCCATAACACATTCATAATGTTCCAAATATATACCGTTTGTTCACATTTACAGCTGTCTCTTTGTGGAAAAGAGATCAATAATCATCATACTGAGACATTACAAGAGAAAGATAAAGAGCAAAACTCATGAAACTCACACTAACACATAATTGGAAATGGAATTTGAATGTTTTCCAAACATACGATTGTAGCTTTCCTTACACACAGCAGACATTTTCATTAAATAGATTCCTCAGTAATAAATTGTACATTTACTAGGGCTTTGTTTGCAGTGTCCCTCTGAGATGATACATCAAGTTTAAAAGCATCAATAAAAGCGACTTTAATACTAGCGGAAAATACTGATGCAGCTGTTTGTTTTCCAGCAGTGTCAGTGACTCATAAATAAAAAAGTAAGGCAGGCATACCTTGGGCAAAGTGGCTGTATTATCCTTTCTACAGCTCTGATAGCAGTAAATCAGTTCCTGACCTCACATTTCCTAGAAAATCTTACTGCCCATTCCAGACATTGTCCACATCTAAAACAACAACAATGGCAAACAATATCATTTACCAAAAAAGGTGCTATTTATAAATTGAATGAAGTTTGCTCTCTAATAATTATCATGGAATTTTTGGGAATTTAAGCATTTTATGATGTCTTTATATAAGGAAAAAGAATGTTTCTTTTCTAATTCTCACATAGAAGAGCCAACTGAAATAAATTCAGCCAAGGAAGCTGTGCCTTAAAAAATAAAGGAAATAAAAAAAGAAAAGAAAAGAAAAGAATGATATTTTGAATGCAATCAGACACTTTTCAGGGAAATCAATATTTTTATATCTTCATCTTTACAGAATCCCTATTATATTCATGTAGGGATTTTTATTCTGAATTTTAATCCCTATTAAATTCATGAATTTTTGCCTCTGAGAAAGTAGGTTCTTTTTTAGTTCTCACAGAGTCGTAGAGTATCAAAATTTAAGAAACTCAACTCCCAGGTTAGTGCTATGTAAAGAATATACTGTTATATTTTTAAATAAGTCAAAAAATTTACACTATAAATGTCCATCTCAACTCACAGCTACTTGACTATAAAAAAAAAAAAAGGTTACTCATATAGGTTTCAGGAGAAGTTGGTTAGTTTTTTCTGTAATCACCCCCATCAAGTACTCATATTCATGTCTTGAATCCATAAAAATATATTTATTAGCTGTATTCCTTAGTTGGCAAGGTCTTTGCAACGTTCCTTCTCTTTATCACAACTCAATTTTCCTCTGTCTCTAAAATATCAGATAAAAAGTTTACTTTAGTCATAACCTCATTAATAATTTTCCAGAAAAAAAAATGAATAAACTGCCCAAATATGTATGTCCTTAAATTTAAAAAAAATAGAGAAATTTCAAGGTCTGGCTTTGATAATAGTGTAACACAACAGGTAAAAGAGAAATTTGTTTTCTGAACGAATTTGCTTTCGTATTCTCTTGTCTCTGTTGCCCTGCCAAT
>CAUYON010164962.1:0-10139 GCA_963573935.1 Arctocebus calabarensis | reverse complement strand
CTGCAAAAAAAAAAAAAATTTTTTTTTTTAGAGATGGGGATCTCATTACATTGCTCAGACTGGTCTCAAACTCTTGACCTCAAGTGATCCTCCCACCTTAGTCTCCCAAAGCACTGGGATTATACGGATGAGCCACTGAGCCTGGTCTAAAAAGTATTTTTAGAGTAAACTTATATTGGATACATTAGAAGTTTCTGGCTAGGCATAGATTTCTAGGTAGGCATAGGCTTTTTTGGTACACAGAAGATGGTCATTTGATACAATAGTAAAACTATACAGTTAGTGTCCTGTCCCACCACAAAGAGCAAAAAGGAAAGATTTGAACTGGAACATAAAAAATTCAAGATATTTGATGTGACAAATATATGTTTTAAAAATAATGCTCATAAAATGCCTCAGTTATTGACAACTGCAAGAAAACAGAAAAAAGCCAATAGCTACATAATTGAAACCAAATGTCAAATTCAGAGGAAATGAACATGTGAGGCAAATTTTCTAGTGGTGCCTGTTTTTCTTTTCTTATTTACAATCTTCTCAAAATATCTTCATACCAACTGAGTGGGCAGGACATTTATGCTGAATATCAGTTACACAACATTAGCATAAACCAGGACAGCTACAGATAGGGTATTGTTTTCTGCTGAGCTGGAAAAGTGACCACAGAAACACCAGGTCAGTTTTCTGAATGATAATTTTATCCAAATAAATACCACCTATCTTCCAGACATATTTATAATATATTAACATATAAATGGAATACATTGGATAATTTCTTCATGTGACATTTATAGATGATTTGAATTTAAAAGGACTTTAGCTTCTTGAGATTTTATTCTATTTGTAAGGATAACCTTAAGTCTGGAGCAAGGTTGTTTCCAGCCTTACTGACAGCATGTTGTGTAAGGTCCTGTAAATGAGGAAGGCTGCCCCTGAGGTCATGGGGCTTATTGGGAAGAGCACATATACTAGGTTTGAAGACAGAAGATTCTGGCTCTCCGGATCTCACTTTCCTTATTTGTAAAATGGAAATGCATAATGATGAATAGTGCCAGATGCCATGAGGTTTATAGTTTTCTTCACATCCTTTGTCACACACCCCCCCACCCCCACAAGGTAGGTACTGTTACTTCTTACAGAGGAGGAAACTGAAGTTCAGAAGGGGTAAATGACTTAATTAAGGTTACATTGATAGAAAGAGGTGAAGCCAGGATTTGAACCCTGGCTTTTCTGGCTCCAAAATCAGCTGGATATCTTTTTCCTCTTTTTTTTTTTTTCTTTTTTTTGAGACAGAGCCTCAAGCTATCACCCTGGATAGAGTGCGGTGGCATCACAGCTCACAGCAACCTCCAATTCCTGGGCTCAAGCGAGTCTCCTGCCTCTGCCTCCCAAGTAGCTGGGACCACAGGTGCCCGCCACAACGCCCGGCCATTTTTTTTTGGTTGCAGCCATCATTGTTGTTTGGCAGGCCCGGGCTGGATTTGAACCCACCAGCTTAGGTGTACGTGGCTGTTGCCTTAGCCCTTTGAGCCACAGGCACCTATTTTTTTCCTCTTATCATAGCCCTTATTAATTTTCCTGCTCACCTCTGAAATTATTGGGAAAGTCAAATTATTGGGATGAATGGGTTTTGCAAAAATGTCATCAAACATGCAAATGTACGAGATTATTAATCCTCAGTGAAAAGGGAACGTAAAATGAAGCTCCAGGGAAATAGTCATAACAACTGCATTAAGTCTATATATCAGTCGAAGTAAAATGAATTTCACATTATTTTTTTTTTTCAGATTCAAGCTCTGAAGCTCATATGACAAAATTTCCTTCCTCGGGATGAAAGTTTACAGGAATTCAGAGGAAACTATTTCAGTGGTCACTTCTAAAGCACTCAAGAGTCAGATGCACTCGGCATCATACGGTAAGTCCCGTTAGTCAAAGCATTAAACAAACATTGGGTCTGGCCTGGTGTCCGTCAAGTGGGCTGGCTCTGTCTGGGAGAATTCATTCAGCAGCAAGCAGACAGAGGGGGACCGGGGCAGGATGGAGAAATTGCTTGTGCTTCTGCTCGTGCTGTCCCTTCCCTTCCTGACTTTCTTCTCAGGTGGGCATTTGCTCCAAAAAACATGTAGTCTCTTTCCATAATAGTTTCTCTGATATTTTCAAGTATTTTTTTTCCGTGTAAAATCATAGGTCGTATATAATGTAGAATGGAAAGATATTTCAATGCTCTTGCTTTTTCTTTCTGTCAGAGCAGGCTTACAGAATTGCTATCATTAATACATCTTTAAATGTATTTGAGAACTAATTCTGAAAAATGCTGATTGTAGTTTTACTTTCTTTGTTGTTCATATGCAATCGCCAAATGTTGATATACTTGTATGGGCATTATGGTAATATCTTTTAGAATTTGCATGTGATTCTCAAAACAATATAATTTTATTATTATAATAATTCTCTTGGAGGGGCTGTAATTTATTAACTTATGCTTATATGTCAGTGGGCTTCTTCCAAAAACAACATTCAACTTGATTCAGTCTATTGAGGATTTAAAAATTCCACTGAAACAAACCTAAAAGACACAGATCAGAGAACTGAAGAAACTGTTGTGTGTGTGTGTGTTTTTTTAATTTATGTGGTTGTTGTGGAAGAAAATATGTATTCATTTAATTTATACCCACTGTTCAAAGAATAGGCCATTGCAATCAGTAAATACATTTAGGTTATGCAGCTTTTTGCTCTACCTTAACCATATTAGAAACAGTTTAAAATTCCTTCCTGAGCTTTCTGGCATGCCAAGTCCTCTGAGACAAGTCCCTGGGAAAGAACGTGAGTGTTCTAACCAAACTTGAACTTGCAAATCCTTTGCCTTGGACTGTGCGGATGGAAAGTGAGAATGCTTAGCCACCTTGCTGACTTTTCTAGAGGCCTCCCCAATTCTGAAGGAAAAGGAGGCCAAACAGCTCCTGAGATCTCGGCGACAGGACCGGCCGAGCAAACCTGGATTCCCGGACGAACCAATGCGGGTGAGTGCTTGGTTCTGGCAGTTTTAAAGGAAATGCAATATTTGAATGCTCATTCATTGCGAAACTAAACTAGGTGTTGGCCCTAGCATGGGCTGCTAGTTGGGCATCCTGTTAGAGTTTCAGTTATAAGGCACATGCAATGTTAACCTTTTTTTTTTTTTTTTTTGAGACAGAGTCTCACTTTGTCATTCTTGGTACAGTGCTGTGCAATCACAGCTCACAGCAACCTCCAGCTTCTGGGCTCTTAGGCGATTCTCTGGCCTCAGCCTCCCGAGTAGCTGGGACTACAGGCGCCCGCCACAACGCCCAGCTACGTTTTGATGCAGTTTGGCCAGGGCTGGGTTTGAACCCCCCACCCTAGGTATTTGGGGCTGGTGCCCTACTCGCTGAGCCACAGGCACCCTCTGCAGTGTTAACTTTTTACCTCCTCATTTTCTCTCCTGGAGGTGCCAGCCTGACCTAACCTAGTGTGAGTATACAGTGGGAACAGTGGGGCTGCTGGTGGGAGCCCCAGGATCCTGACTGGCTGCTGGGGAACTGTCCTCTCTAGCTGGAGCCAAGCCTGTTTCTCCCTCTTCCTTTGGCTCCAGGGCTGCCGTAGCCAGTGGTGGTCTGTCCAGGCAGGCAGGATCTCTGTCTCAGTTGCCTGGGGTGGGGGTGGGGGGTCCTGCCCAGATCTGATCTCTCTGATTTTGGTCTCTGGCCTCAGCTCTGCCCTGTGGGCTCATGGTATCCCCCTGCACAATCTTTCTGAGCCAGGCACCCTCTCCTGCCTTCATTTGGGGAGATGAGTAGATGCTGCTAGACTGGGACCCAGTTCAGGCCTTGCTTGGCTCATCCTGTTTTTGCCCCACCCTGGTGAAGGTAAGTAGCAGTGACCCAAGAGAGAGTGTTTGGGAAGCCAGTGTCTGTGATCCAGGCTCGTCTCCCATCCTGGCCCCTTCAGCCGGGCACCACGCTCTTTCTCTTTTTCCTGCCTTGAAATGTCAAGGCCCAGGAGGATCTGCAACCACATTTACCCGCGGTCATGGCAGAATCCTGTGCATAATTGGATTATCTCCTTTAAGAGGCTCTTGTTAAGATCCAGAATCCCCCAGCCAAGAAGCGTGCTGGCCCTGGGCTCAGGTTGGGTTTGAATCTCCCCATTTCCTAACTACGTAGCCCTGGGGAACTTTCCTCACATTTCTGCACCTTAGTATTCTCATCAATGAAATGGGGATAGTAAGTGTTATTATTGGTGTTACTATGACATTTGTATTATAAATAATAATATAAAATAACCATTTCATGAGGCCAAAAGGAAATACTTCATAGTAAAGCTCTTAGAACGGTACTCAGCAAATGGTAACTACTTTCGTGAGTATTAAGTACCAGGTACCAGGCGAGGGGCTGAGGCTGTACAGATGGGTTGCCTAGGTTTCTGCTCAGAGGCTGCGGTGGAGACAGAGATGTAAGCAGATGGCTGCTCTGGAGTGCGAAAAAAATGAATCCACTCCAGGATGTTAGGGATGGATGTGGCTTTTTTGAAGAGAAGAAATAAGAGGTAGCTCAGAATGTCTAGGTGTAGAGTAGGAGGGGACAGGGAGGTGGGCAGAGACAGGACTGAGGAGAATTTGATTAGTTGAACTTCATTTTGTGTGGAGGGCAACTGAAAGATCTTTCAAACGACAAAGTGCAGATCTGAGCTTTAGCTAGAGAGCTCTAGAAGCAGTTAGAGGAGAAGAGGCCCGGGTTAAAGTCTGGGACACCAACACTCAGAGGTGGGCAGAGGAGAGAGGGAGGGACCCGGGGGGACTGAGGAGCAAGGCAGAGAGAATCAGAGAGAAGCCTGGGCAGTGGGGCGGGAGGAGGCCCCCAAGGAGGGCAGAGGGCAGGGAGGGAGGGCAGTGGAGGGAGGGGCGGGTGGGCAGGACGGCTGCTGGAGGAGGGGTCCTGTGGGGGGATGACTCTAGCTGGCCCTCGCGTGCTTTCAGCGTGCTGTCGGGAGTGGCCATTCCAAGCTGTTCCTTGGGGCCCCAGGCCGGGGGTGTCGTCACACTCCCCCACAGCAGGTGCCCCTGCTCCAGGCACGCAGGGGGCGGCTGTAACGGCTCCCCAGGCCTGCCACCTGCCATTGTCTGCACCTGGTTTTTTTGAACTGTGACTGTGGTTAACGGCTTTTGCTCTGACTGAAGGTGCTGTGGGCATCAGTCAGCAGGTGGGTTTGGACCTTACAGTCTGGCTTCCTGCCCCCACCTTCCTCCACCATCCCCGTGCCAGCCTAGAAGCCCCGACTTTGCCCCTAGAAGCCTGTACTCTGTGGTCCTTCCTCTGTTCAGAAAACTCCCCCCAAATCCTGTTTGCCTTTCCCCTGCTGGTGGGCATTACCTCCCCTAATCTTTTTTTTTTTTTGAGACAGAGCCTCAAGCTCTGGGTCACCCTGGGTAGAGTGCTGTGGCATCACAGCTCACAGCAACCTCCAATTCCTGGGCTTAGGCGAGTCTCTTGCTTCAGCCTCCCAAGTGGCTGGGACTATAGGCGCCCACCACAACGCCCGGCCATTTTTTGGTTGACGCCGTCATTGTTGTTTGGCGGGCCCGGGCTGGATTTGAACCGAGCCAACTCCCCCCCTAATCTTTTGACAACTCTCTGCTTGCCTCCAACTTTGTAGTTTGCTCTCTGGCTCTATCCAGGTTTGCTTCAGACTCTTTCACACATGGGACCACCACCTGTTCCCCTTAACCGCTCAAACCGACCAGACCTTCTTTCTCTGTGACTCCTTCCTGCCTTAGAACCTACTTCTGAGCCCCCAACCTTTTCCGTCCCCATCCTGCATACAGCCCAGTCCTGCATGTACCTCGGAGACATTTGACCCCAGCGGCCAGAATCCTCAGGCCCTCAGGCCTGTTTGGAGAAGTGGTCATGTGACCTGCCATTGAAATGTGACATCAACATGCACACAATTATTTAGTGGCTAGTCTGTACTAGTAATTCCCACCCAGGGGATTTTGTTTCCCCATACCCCAGGGACGTATGACAATGTTTGGAGGCATTTTTGGGTTGTCCCAACTGTTGGAGGGGTCCTGTCGGCATCCAGCAGGTAGAGGCTGTGGATGCTGCAAACTCCCTGCTACGCACAGGGCGGCCCCACCCAGTGTCAGTAGCGGAGGGTGAGGAACCAGTTTACACCAGGCCAAGCAGCCTCCTTCTCATTCACTGGGTCACGCTGTGTCTCACTTGTTCTTGGTTAGTTACACTCAGTCACATGCACAGAGAATTGGTTGAATTTGCAAGTCGTTTTTGGCCGTCATGTTTTTCTAGGTCCTCCTTCCTTCCTTCCTTCCTTCCTTCCTTCCTTCCTTCCTTCCTTCCTTCCTTCCTTCCTTCCTTCCTTCCTTTCTTCTCTCTTTCTTTCCTTCCTTCCTTCCTTCTTCTCTTTCTTTCCCTTTTTCTTTCTTTTTTAAAACAGAGTCTCACTCTATTGTCCTGGATGGAGTGCCATGGTGTCACAGCTCACTGCAACCTCAAACTGTTGGGCTCGAACAATTTTTCTTGCCTCAGCCTCCTGAGTAGGGACCACAGGCTTGCACGATGCCTAGCTAATTTTTAGAGATAGGGTCTTGCTCTTGCTCAGTCTGGTCTCCAACTTCTGAGCTCAAGGAATCCATCTGCCTCAGCCTCCCAGAGTGATAGGATTATAGGTGTGAGCCTGCCTTTTAATTTCTTAATACATGATTATGTTCAGCTTGGCACTCATAGCTCAGTGAATAGGGCGCCAGCCACATACACTGAGGCTGGCAGGTTTGAACCTGGCCCAGACCTGCTAAATGATAAAGTCAACTGCAACCAGCCGGGCGTTGCGGCGGGTACCTACTCAGGAGGCTGAGGCAAGAGAATCACTTAAGCTCAAGAGTTTGAGGTTGCTGTGAACTGTGATTCCAAGGTACTCTACTGAGGGTGACATAGTGATATTCTGTCTCAAAAAAAAAAAATACATGTTAATGTTCACAAAGAACAGATGATTTAAATTTTGATGAGGTTCAATTTAATAATATTTTTTTCCTTGTATGGTGTGTATATTTTGTATTCTATTTAAGGCCTACCAAGGTTATGAAAGTTTTTCTCTTATGTTCATTTGGAAAGTTCTTTTCCTTTAAAACAATAACCCTATAGATAAGTTTGAACTTGCCATTTTACTCCTTTTAGTTACATTTCCCTCTCTTTATCCTAGTGAAGACCACTGTCATAAACCTTATGTGTATATTTTAATCTGTTCAGTAATTTGTCATGCAATTAATTATGCATAGAAATATTTAATATTGTTTTGTCATTTTGTAAAAATTATATGAAGAGCCTCATCCGTACATGTGTGTATAGCCTTTTCTGTTTAACAAGTCACCCCAACATGGAGTGATTGAAAACCACAAATATTCATTTACCTCATAATTCTGTACGTCTGCAACTTGGATTTGGCTTGGCCAAATGATCTTTCTGCCTATCTCAACTTGGCTTCCTTGTGCCACTGTGGTCAGCTCTCAAGTTGGCTGGAGTCACTGGTTTGGAAGAACTCAGTGGATGCTGCTTTTTGTTTTACATCCTTGGGGTATGACAGGGCTTTATTTCCATGGTGGGAAAAGAGTTCCAAAATCCAGACGAGGGCCAGCTATAATGTTCAAGTGTTTTAAAAAGCTTTGCTACTGGCCAACTGAGCAAAAAATTAACAAAGATTAGTCTAGAAGCAGAGTGTCAGGGCATGCAAAGTTACATAGTAAAGGCAAAAGAATACATGGAGTAGAGGAATTTATGAACAGTTGTACAACTTATCAATTTATAAATCATTTTTTTCCTTCTGTTTAATTTTATCTTCTGAGATTTATTGACATAGCTATAGTTTATTCACTTTAACTGTCATATAGTATGGATGACAAATCACAATTTGCTAACTCATTTCTCTTTTGATAGGCATATGGGTTGTTACCTTTCTTTTTTTTTTTTTTGAGATTACTCTCAATGTTGCAGTGACTATCCTTTCCATATCTCTTTTTGCATATACTTGGGTCATTATGAAAATTTTGAGATACACAAAAATAAAAAAACATGGATAGAAACAAATGAAGCCCCTCCCAGCAATGCCTGTAAGCTGAGCAAGTTGATACTTGCATGGGTGAATCAGAAAGACACTGTTGACTGTATTTATTGGCAGTGAAATAATGGACCATAACACATTCTGTCTCAGAACTTTCATAGTGACCCATGTATATAAGAATTTTTCTAGAAAAAAATGCTTATTTCTGAGTATTGTGTATTTTTAGGAGCTATTACTAAGCTGCGCTCCAGCGGGTTTATGTGTTATGGGCTGAATTGTGTCTCTCCTCAAATTCATATGCTGAAGTCATCACCATCACTATTTCAAAATATGACCCTCTTTGGAGTTAGGGTCTTTATAGTAATTCAGTTAATATGAAGTCATCAGGGTGGGCCCTAATTCAGTATGCCTGGTGTCCTAGTGTTATAAGAGGAGAAAATTTGGACACAGACATGTACAGAAGGAATGCCATGTGAAGCCCCCGGAGAATACAGCTGTCTGCAAGGTAAGGAGAGAAGCCTGAAACAGATCCACCTCCCTGAGAGCCGTAGTGCCTAAAGAGGAAGATGTACTGTGAATGGCAGCTCACCAAGATGTGTGAAAAGGAGAAATGAACATTTTCTAAAGAAGGTAAGGATTCTGAATTGGTACAAGAGGGAGAAATGGTGTATGGCAGACTTACATCAAAACATATCTGCATATCTTACATCAAAACTACTAGGGAGGTTGTGTGAAGCCATTGATACCTTGGTGTAAATAAGTTTATTGGACTTCTTTATTTATTTATTTTTTATTAAATCATAGCTGTTTACATTAGTGCAATCATGGGGTACAATGTGCTGGCTTCACATACAATCTGAAATATTTTCATCCAACTGTTCAACATAACCTTCATGAGATGTTCTCATTTACTGTGTGAAAACATTTGTATTCTGCATTTAGGTAGGTTTCACCTGTCCCTTCTAAGATGCACTGTAGATGTGATCCCACCAATTACCCTCTCTCCACCTACCCTTCCCATCCCCTCACCTCCCTTGCCCCTTTCCCTGTAGTCTTGTGCCATAATTGGGTTATAGACTTCATATGAAAGCTATAAATTAGCTTCATAGTAGGGCTGAGTACATTGGATACTTTTTCTTCCATTCTTTAGATACTTTGCTAAGACTGTGTTCCATCGCCATCCATGTAAACTTGAAAGAGGTAAAGTCTCCATCTTTCTTTAAGGCTGCATAATATTCCATGAATACATGTACCACACTTCTTATTAAACAAGGAGGGACAGTATCGAGTGTTGATCCTGTCTACATGCTCTCACAAAAATTGTCCCATGTAAGGCAAATAAGCTGAATAGCCACTTCTCAAAAGAAGACATTCAAATGGCCAAAAGGTCTATGAAAAAAAAAATGCTCACTATCACTAATAATCAGGGAAATGCAAATCAGAACCACAATGAGATATCATATAATCCCAGTTAGAACTGTTATTATAAAAAAGACAAAAAAATAATACATGCTGGCAAGGATGCAGAGCATGCCTACTGTTTGTGGGAGTGTGAATTACTAAAGCTGTTATGAAAAACAGTATGGAGGCTCCTCAAAAATCTAAAATAGGACTCCCATCTGATCCAGCAATCCCACTGCTGGGTAGTTATCTAAAGGAAAGGAAATCAGTATGTCCACGAGACACCTGCACTGCATCATTCACAATAGCCCAGATATGGAATCAACCCAAGTGTCCATCAACAGATAGATGGATAAAGAAAATGTGATGTACGTACACAAAAAATGTGGCATCTATACACTAAAAAAGAATGAAATCCTATCATTTACAGCACTATGGATGAGCCTGGAAGACGATGTGTTACATGAAACAAGTCAGGCACAGAAAGACAAAGATTGCATGTGCTTATTATACGCGTGTTGCTGCCACCCAGCCCTCCTGATCAATGACGCAGAGGCAGCATCGCAGGTGGAATGATTGATGGTGGAAGCTCTCTCTGGCATTCAGCAGCTGAAGCTCACTCAGGCATTACAGCAAATTTATTTCTTCCAACAAGG
>CAUYON010164958.1:0-18808 GCA_963573935.1 Arctocebus calabarensis | reverse complement strand
AGAGTGCTGTGGCATCACAGCTCACAGCAACTTCCACTTCCTGGGCTCAAGCGAGTCTCCTGCCTCCGCCTCCCAAGTAGCTGGGACTACAGGCACCCGCCACAACGCCCGGTCATTTTTTGGTTGCAGCCATCATTGTTGGTTAGTGGGCCCCGGTTGGATGTGTACATGCCAGCTCAGGTGTACGTGGCTGGCACCTTAGCCTGTTGAGCCACAGGCACCGAGCCTTGTTTCATTTTTTTGAGACAGAGTCTCACTTTGTTGCCCTTGGTAGAGTGCTATGGCATCATAGCTCACAGCAACCTCAAATTCTTGGGCTCTAGCGATTCTCTTGCCTCAGCCTCCCAAGTAGCTGGGACTACAGGCACCCACCACAGTACCCGGCTATTTTTAGAGATGGGGTCTTGCTCTAGCTCAGGCTGGTCTTGAACCCGTGAGCTCAGGTAATCCAGCCACCTTGGTCTCCCAGAATGCTAGGATTACAGGAGTGAGCCACTGCACCCGGCCTGAACAGAGTTTACAATCTCAGGGCACGAAGCCCGGACTCCTTGAGTTCAGCGAGCATGGCTGTTAAGAGGCAGGCTGAGAACACAGTGGCTTCCCGTCTGGGACAGACTCGTGCTTTCTCCCGACAGCTGTATCTGATGAAGCAGGAGTTGCAGCGAGCAGACATGGTTTCTTCCTGTGAGCTGGAATTTCAAGAGAGGTCCTTAAAGATGGGCAGTGACCTGGTGCCTGGGGACGAAGAGCTGAGCCGGCTGAAGGAGGAAAATGAGAAGCTCCGCTCGCTGACCTTCAGCCTGGTGGGTCCCTTCCCTGGGCACTTGGTAGGCCTGTCCCCAGCATCAGCCGGTAGGCGGGGGGTGTGATGGGTGGTCTGGGAAGGTGAGGCTGAGGACAGAGGAGGTGATGAGTGACCCGTGTCCATCATCTGGTAGGTGGGGGGTGTGACTGGTGGTCTGGGAAAGTGAGGCTGAGGACAGAGGAGGTGATGAGTGACCCATGTCCACCACTTCCTGTCTGCCTCCTTCCCCATCCCAGCCCCCTGGCCTTGGCAGAATTAACAGCTGGGGGGGTGTGCATTAGAATGCCCCTGTCCCCTCTGCTGATTTTCAAGGTCATTTTGTTTTGGAGTGGACTGGGATTAAGTCACAGGGCATTAGCTTTTAGGACCAGAGAAACCCTTCTGCCTTCCTGCCCTGGTGGCTGGAGGGCAGGGCGCTATTGGGAGCAGAGGAGTAACCCCGCCCAAGCCCTGGGATGGGGCAAGTCCTCTGCTTCCCCTCCTCAGCACCTTTACAAGTTATAAGCTGCCCTCACAGAGGCGTTCTGTCAGAAACTCCCACAGGGCACCAGCACCTTGCGGCTGGCAGGGGACCATGGGAGGGATGAGCCATCTGTTGGTTGTGCCTTCTCTGGGAGATCTTTCGAAGGAGAATGCTGAAATGGCTCGAAGGAGGACTTGTCATCCTAAGGGGCTTTCGGCTTCCTTTACGTTCTGTCTCCTTGGCTATAATGAGACCCGAGATGCATCTTTTCCTGTTTACCATCACTGGTCTCTCCGGGCTGTTTTCCCTGCCTCACGGGCCGTGCTGAGGCCGCATCCGTCCACACACCTGGTCTCCAGGTTTCCTGCTGCCCCAGGGTGGCAGGGGGGCATCATCCCTGAGCAGACCCCCTTTTCCCAGGCAGAGAAGGACATCCTGGAGCAGCACCTGGACGAGGCCCTGGAGAGCAGGCAGGAGCTGGTGGACCGCATCCACTCGCTGCGGGTGCGGGCTGTGGCTGCAGAGAGGCAGCGCAAGCAGGTGGCGTGATGGCCCCTTCCTCCTCGAGAGCCCTTGGGGCTTATCTCGAGGGCAGGGGCTGCATTCATGGGGAGCACTATTCTCTAAGCTCAATTCACAATGAGCTTAAATAATTTTGTTGATTATTTGCTGATTTGTGCCAGACCAGAGGCAGTGGGCAGCAGACAGGGCACCCCAGGGAGAGCCAGGGATTCAGTCAAGGAGATACCCGGCAGAAAGGAGATGGTAGAAGGGAAGAGAGGGAGTGTACACAACTGTGTGTGTGCAGCACACGGGCACATATTGACGCTAAATTCCAGTGTCATCAGCATAGCCACTCTGCCTAGGCCTTGAAATCTCTCGCTCAAGAGACGGGCCTCCTTCACCCTAGCCCTGCCTCCTTCCGTCCCCCTGCTCCCTCACGCCCCAGAGCCCAGACCCTCAGAACTCTGCCCTGTCGGGCACTCTGACAGAGCTCTGCCCTCTGTCCAGTACTGGGAAGAGAAGGAGCAGACCATGCTGCAGTTCCAGAAGACCCAGATGGACTGCCAGCTCTATAAGGACAAGACAAGTGCTCTGCAGAGCCAGGTGTCGGAGCTGCAGAAGGAGCGGGACCAGGTGACAGGGAGAGGCCAGTGGGCGGCGGGGAGGGGGGACCTCAGGGAGAAGAGAGGCGTCCCTTGCTGAGTTATAGCCCGGAAGCCTTGCCACCCGCTGTCTCACGGCAGCCCATCCTCAGGGGCAGCTGGGGCCAGATTTCAGGGCCTCATTCCTGGGTCCACACGAGGCTTCTTAACTCCCTTACCCTTGTCGTCCACCGACACACTATCATCTTCCCTGCTCTTGTTCCTGCCACAAAACTGAGAAAGTTTGCGCCCCAGGACCAGGTCCTGTTGAAACTGCCCGTGTGGACGTGAGTTGAGATGAGCTGGCACATCTGGTTTCAGCGTGTTGGGTGAATGCAGATAGGAAACAGCCCGCCCCTTCTCTAGCTGAGCCCCCGCTGCGCTGGCAGCGTCCTTAGCCTGACCTGGCCTGCAGGCCTACTCTGCCAGGGACAGTGCCCAGAGGGAGATTTCCCAGAGCCTGAGCGAGAAAGACGCCCTCCGCAGGAAGGTGTTTGAGCTGACGGACCAGGTCTGTGAGCTGCGGACACAGCTCCGCCAGCAGCAGGTGCAGCAGCCTCCAGATGGGGTGAGTGGTTCCTGCAGCTCCAAAAGGAGGCATAGAGGCCGGAGTGAGGGGGAGGGACCCACACAGGGCCACGTGTGGCCCCTGAAGAGCCATCTGGACTTGCCTGGGCCTGACTGGGCTAGCACACTGGCTCCCATGAGCGGGTGGTTCTGGGAAGTCTTAGACTCACAACTGGACAAGCGGCGTCTGCTTCTGCGTCCTCAGTATGATATCGCCTAGACCAGCGGTTCTCAACCTTTAGGTCGCAACCCCTTTTGGGGGGTCGAACAACCCTTTCACAGGGGTCGCCTAAGACCATTAGAAAACACATATTTCCAATGGTCTTAGGAACTGAGACACCGCTCCTCTAATAATTTTATGGTTGGGGGTCACCACAACATGAGGAACTGTATTAAGGGGTTGCAGCGTTAGGAAGGTTGAGAACCACTGGCCTAGACGTTATCACCTGTGTCCTGGAAGGGGGAGCATAGGAGAAGGTTCTGGAACCGGTCGAGTGTGGCCATCAGTGGGGAAAGCTGTGAATGAAAC
The DNA here is from genome assembly GCA_963573935.1 of Arctocebus calabarensis. Taxonomy (NCBI): domain Eukaryota; kingdom Metazoa; phylum Chordata; class Mammalia; order Primates; family Lorisidae; genus Arctocebus; species Arctocebus calabarensis. The sequence goes on along the minus strand of CAUYON010164958.1, from coordinate 15,299 downwards.
TATCCCTGGGTGGCTGTTTACTGGTGTAGATGATGCATTCTTGAAACATTTGAAAGCCAAATGTCCTTGAGCTGGACAATAGAAGCACGTATGTTCTCAAAGAGCCAAAATTATCAGGAAACTTCTACTGATGGGTTGGCAGGAAGCCCAGTCCGGGTGGGAAGCCCACTCGGACCCTCTGCCCCAGGCAGGGTCCACCAGCTGTCCAGAGCAGCTGAGGGAAGACAGGGGCGGGAAGGCAAGCTGTGCTCCTCTGAGCATGGGTGCTGGGTGACTTCTGTTCCCTTCTTGTGTTTCTGTTCCCGCCTGGTTGTCCATGCAGAGTGAGCGCGCATCTTAGGTGTTAGCTCCAGAGCTGGGGACCCACACACGCTCTCGAGGGGTGCGCCCTGTACCAGGCTGGTTTCCTTTGGTTTCCATGGCCCACACCTCCTCTCACCCAGAGGACAGGGCCTTAATGGCTTTACCCTGAAGCTGAAGAGAGGAAATCTCCTGGGGGGGGGGGGGAGGCGGCCATGAGTTGGAAGAAACCCACTGGAATCTCCCGGGAGTCTGAACTAACAGCAGCATCTCTGGCAGCCCAAACAGGAAGCTGGGGCCCGGGAGCCCTGTCCGAGGGGGAAGCAGCGGCTGGTGCGCATGCGAGCCATCTGCCCACGGGACGACCGCAACAGCAGCCTCCTCAGCTCCACAGAGGTAGGGCTGCAGCCTCCTGCCCTCAACTCAGGGGTCAAACCAGGTCATCCCCCATCAGGCCCAAAGCCAGAGGTCAGAGGTTGCTGCAACTGTGGGACTTCAGAGCAGTGGGAATTGTTTCTCGCAGTTTTGGAGGCCAGACGCCCAGAGTCAAGGTGCTGACAGGGCCAGGCTCCTTCTGAAGGCTTTTGGGGCACCCTCCTGCCTCTTCCAGCTCCTGTGGGCCCTGGGAATCCTTGGCGCTCCTGAGCTTGTACACCCCCCCCCCCCCCCCGTGCTTACCTCTGCCTTCACACGGTGCCCTCCCTGTCCAGACTTCCTTCCTCTTAGGACACCGGGCATGTGGGACGTAGCGCCACCTTAACCCATTCCGACTTCATCTTAGTTCATGATGTCTGCAAATCTCCTATTTCCAAACAAGGCCACGTTCACAGGTTTCAGGTGGATGTGAACTTTCAGGGAATGCTATTCAAGCCGGTGCAGGGAGTTTCCAGGGTGTGGGACTCACTGTCCCCAGGCAGGCCTGGGTCTTCCTTTCCCAATTGTCATATCCCAGCAGTGGGCCTCCCTGTCCCCCATCTCAGAGTGGCAGGCTCTAGCTCACCTGCCCACATCCTCTCAGAGAATCAGGGGAAGCCAGGCGTCTCCCCCCAGAGCACTAGACACACACAAGCAGGGGACACGTCACTTTCAGTGCCAGGACTCCATGGCCAGAGCCAGCCACACCCTAACCTGAACTGGGTCATGCTCCCACCCAGTGTGAAGCCCCTCAGTGCCCCACAGCCTCCTGGACAAGGCCAGCCCAGTCTCCCTGTGGCAGTGTCAGGGGAGGACAGGGAAGGGACCCAAGGTTTCAGAATTGGTCCTGGTGTGGGCTTCCCATTAACACACCAGAAGCTCCCCTCCCTGACCTGCTCTTTCCCGGGGATCGGTAACCTGGCCACCCCTGCTTCCCTGCTCTCTGCCTGCAACTGCTCTCTGGCTCTGTCTGGGACGTGCCTGACCCCCACGCTTACCTCTGCCTGGCTCCTCAGTCTGTGCCGCTTCCTCCAGGAAGCCCGCCTGGCCTCCCTCACCCTGGTGGTGGTAAGGAGACCTGACCTGTGCTTCACCATCTACTTGCCGTTGGTGCTCTTGCCCAAGGATGCTGCCTTGCTCAAGCGTATACCCCAGTCTCAAAGGGCCTGGCATGTGGTAGGCACTTGAGGAATACTTACTAGAGAAGGGAGGGGTCTGATTCAGACCTGTGCTCCACTGCTGGTGCCCCGTCCTGCGTGTCACACTGGCCAGAATGTGCCCAGAGTGCACCTTCCCCTGCCCACCAGTTGGGCCCAGCCCCCTGGCCCTCGGTTGCTTTGTGTGTAAAAGGGCAGTTTACTGTGAGAACTGGCCATAGGAGACATGGAAAGCAGCAAACAGAGGGCCTGGTGCCTGGCAGCTGGATGTGACCATGGCGAGTGCCCTTCTTCCCACCTGGGCTGTGGCTCACTCTCCTTGCACAGTGGGACTGCAGGGAGGGCCTCAGGGCTGGTCCCCGAGCATGCCCTGCCGACCTCCACCCACTCTGCTCCAGTCACAGCTCTGGTCGGACCTGAGTGCCACATCCAACCGCGAGCTGGTGGACAGCTTCCGCTCCAGCAGCCCAGTGCCCCCCAGCCAGCAGTCCCTATACAAGCGGGTGGCCGAGGACTTCCGGGAAGACCTCTGGTCTTTAAGGTAGGGCAAGCTCAGCGTCAGGGTCCTTTCTGAGAACTCACCAGGGACACAAGGTCCAGGGCCATTTGGGCACTGGATGTGGCAACTCCAGTCTCCTAGGCCCCAGAGGCAGGCAGGTGCAGGGGCCCTTGGATGGGCAGGTTGCAGTCTGAGCTGGAGGTTGCTTGTACTTTGCAGCAGCTGCCCAGAAATCCTGGAGGTGGACCCGGGCGTCCCACCAGGAGCTAAGGTGGGCGATGCAGACCTGGATTATGAGATCCTGGACAGGGCCGGTAAGCACACCCTGCCCGACCTCCACAGTGATCCACTGCCCTGGGGCAGAGCAGGGGTGCTGAGATGGCCCAGTCTCTCTCCAGAGGACCAGCGGATAGACACAAACTTGACCCTGCCCTAGGCCTTGACCTTGGCCTCTGGGAAAATCCAGGCAGCTCAAGCCAAAGCTCAGCTTGCTGTGTTTACTGGTACCTTTTTGTTTAAGCCAAGGGGGTCATACTTGTAGCCCCTCGTGTGGGTGGTTAGACTTCCCAGGGGAGCCAGAGGCAGTAGGCAGAGGTGCTTGGTGGTGCCCACAGGGCTGGGTGACAGCCGCTCGTGTGTGAGACGGCATGGCCCTTGCTCCTGCCCAAGTCCACGGCCTCCTTACCTTCTTTTCCCGCATACCTTGCTCCCTCCGGGGCCTGCACACAGTAAGTGCTCAGCTCCCTGTTTGGAACTCACCCAGCCACCAGCAGGTGGTGGGAGTCCCCGTGCTACCCTGCACAGAGTTCTCTGGTGCTTGTGCCATCTCATGACCCTTGCACACTCAGACATACTTACAAGCTGAGAGGTCCAGCCAGCATATCCAAATGGGATGTGAGCCCACGAACAGGAAGAGCTTGTTCCTCTGTTTTTCTTCTGTTAGGATGCTATGAAATGCCCCAGTTTCCTATGTTTTCATGGAATTATCCTCAAACACACTTGGAGTGTATTATCAATTTCATCTGACTTTGGCCATTATCACAAATGCACTTTTGCCTGGCATAGGCAGCCAATGGCAGGGACTGTCCATCTCCCTGATTTTGATTCTCAAGGGCAGTTCTTGGGTTAGAGGCACAGCCAGAGACCTTGGGAGCTGTTCCCTGGCTCAGGGGTCCATAGGCTGCATCCGAAGATGCAAATCAGGAAACACTGGGGAGCCTCTGGTCCTAGGACCGTCAGCTCAGAGACCCGCCATGGCCATCTGGGCAGCAAGAGGCAGCCACTGGCTGGTGCTGGCAGCTACTGCCATCCAGAAACGCGGGCCGGGCTCACACCAGGTTTGATTTTCCAAGTGAAGCCAGAAATCCAGATTATAGGTGAAATCTCCCTATCTTTAAAAATGCCAGCAACTCGTTCAGATATCACACGATGATGGACAGAGGTCATCCTCTCCCCATTGCAGCCACTCAGCAGTCACTCTAATTTTAGGGAAGATGAGGGCAGAGTTCCAAACATGGCAGGGTGGGGGAGGAATAGAAAGTTCAGCCTCAGCAAAGGGGGTAGAATCAGGCAGGTGTCCAAGGCCAGGGGCAGCAGGGCCTGAGGTTCCAGAGGGTGGTCAGTCAGCAGTGGATGACCTGAGGTCTAGCTCATGGGGCAAGTCGCTCTCTGCTTCCTCCCAGACTTTCCCCAGTTGGAAAGCAGCCTGCAGTCACCCTCCTCTAGAAGTCTGGAAGTCTCTGCAAGGTGAGAGGTGGTGGGGAAGCCTCCAAGGCAGATTGTGGGACCAGACCAGGAGGTGGCCGGGCAGAGTGACTGTGTTGGGATGTGGCAGGCTTTCCCAGTGGAGGGTGCCATGGAGTGGGGAGGAGGTTCCAGAAGGCTGGGGCCAAATGAGCATGCGAGAGCTGCGTCTCACTGCTGCAGCAGCAACGGCAGCATCCTGGCGCGGCGGAGGCCGGCAGCCCGCAAGATCCTGAGCCAGGTCACGGTGCTGGCCTTCCAGGGCGATGCGTTGCTGGAGCAGATAAGCGTCATCGGTGGGAACCACACAGGCATCTTCATCCACTGGGTCACCCCAGGCTCTGTGGCGGACGAGATGGCCTTGCGCCCGGGCACCCAGATCGTGATGGTGAGCGAGTGGGCCCCTGCTAGCTCCCCTGGAGCTCTTTGGCGGTCAGCAGCAAGGTGGGCAGGTGACTCAGGCAGCCTTCAGATCACACAGCTTGTTGATGAAGAGCTGCTTTGGGCCCAGCCCAGGCTCTGACTCCTAATTTATAGAAGACAGTCACTTTAGGGGAACACCAGCCACCTCCCCAATCCCGACGTTCTGGAGCTGGTGGGATGGCAGAGCAGAGGACAAGCTAACCCCACCGGGTCCCGCACAAGGCTGCCTGATAGGGCTGTGTCCTGTGGGGGGCTTTTTATTTCTCTACATGATAATCTTACTGTTAGTTTGGAGTAGGGTAATTAGCGCCTATAGCTCAAGGAGTAGGGTGCCGTCCCCATATACTGAAGATGGCAGGTTCAAACCTGGCCCTAGCCAAAAAACTGCAAAAAAAAAAAAAAAAAATATATATATATATATATACACACACATTGATATAAAATGTATTATTGTGACCATTGAGAGCATTTTCTAAAATTTTTTTGTAGTAAAACACAAAATGCAGAGAAGATAAATGTATATTAATGTACATCCAACTATAAGTGAATATGTGTGCAGAATTACTAAACATCCAGCTTGTTAATAACACTGCTAGGCCACGCAGCAGGCATCTGTTGTCCCAGCTCCTTGGGAGGCTGAGGGGGGAGGATCACTGAGCCCAGGAGTTCAAGGCTGCAGTGCCCTGAGCTCTGTGATGGCGCCTGTGAACAGCCACTGCACTGTAGCCTCATCTCTAAAAATAGAAAGAGAAAAGCAGGGCGGCTCCTGTGGCTCAGCGAGTAGGGTGCCGGCCCCATATACCGAAGGTGGCGGGTTCAAGCCCGGCCTCGGCCGAACTGCAAAACAAAACAGTGGGCGCCTGTAGTCCCAGCTACTCGGGAGGCTGAGGCAAGAGAATCTCTTAAGCCCAAGAGCTGGAGGCTGCTGTGAGCAGTGTGACGCCACGGCACTCTACCCAGGGCGATAAAGTGAGACTCTGTCTCTACAAAAAAAAAAAAAGAAAGAGAAAAGCGTGTTCATAATACAAAGAAAAATAACCCAAGAAATGTGCAAGACAGGCTTTACCTTAGGCACTGGGAACAGGGTGTGGGGGGTTAGAGGGAGTGCAGAGATGGGGGGTGGTGGTGGCTGGGCTGAGCCCTTGGGCAGGAGAGGCTGGTGAGCCTGGCCGGAACGGCCGTCTACCGCTGGGTTCTCCTAGGGCTCGAATGATGGGTACGTTGAGCTCCCAATATCATCTCCTTTATGCTCCACTCCAGACCGTCCTCTCAGGCTTCCCAGTTACCTACCCACATGGCAGCTAGAGCAACCATTGTGGTGTTCCAAGAGAAGGTACCAATACCCTCAGGGGGCCAATTTAGTTCTAATGGCATTCAGATACATTTTAACTTTCTTTGTCATTGTGAAAAGGTACATTGTGCTAAATTAAGAACACCAGGAAGGGGAGGTGCCTGTGGCTCAAGGAGTGGGGCACCTGCCCCATATGCCGGAGGTGGCAGGTTCAAAACCAGCCCCGGCCAAAAACTGCAACCACAACAACAGAAAAAACACCAGGAAGGAACATGTGGGCAGCAGGGGCTCTATAGAGTGGCCTTCACAGCTGCCCCAGGGAGATGAAGACCAGGGATGCTGCTTGGTGCCCTCCTGGGCCCAGGACAGCCCCCCAAACACAGAGCCATCTGGCCCCACATGATAATGGTCCTAAGGCTGAGCAATACTGTGATAGAATGCTCTAGAACATTTTAGAATAGAACCGGGGAAGAGTTGGCAGTTGACTCTCAACGTGGGTAGCATGCATCCTGCTGTATTCCTGTCCCCCCACCCCATCCATCCCACCCCCACCACTGCTGCTGCCACAGCTCTGATAGCGGAAGGGCACACCCCAGGTGTTCCTGCATTCAGAGTCCTGGCTGAAGAAGGCTGACCAGTAGGCTTTGCCCTCAGGTTGATTACGAGGCCAAGGAGCCCCTGTTCAAGGCCGTCCTGGAGGACACCACCCTGGAGCAGGCCATGGGGATTCTGCAGAGGGTGAATGGCTTCTGCTGCCTGTCTGTGAAGCTCAATGTGGAGGGTACGGACAGGAAGCCTGTCCCATCTCTCTGTCCTTTGGGTCCCCCATGGTTCACCTGGTACCTCAGCCAGGCTGCACCCCAAGGCCCCAGGGCCCCCTGGGGCAGCTGGGAACCTGCCACCCACTGATTCCAATGGCCTCTGACACTGAGGGAGAGTCTCCTATCTTCATATTCCAGAACTTTCCTTGGCTGTGCTCATAGCCCTGACTCCTCTGTGTTCATATCCCCTTTCATCAGGTTACAAGAAGCTGGTCCAGGACCTGGATGCCAAAGTGGTTACCTCGGGGGACTCGTTCTACGTCCGGGTCAACCTGGCCCTGGACGGGAGGGTGGAGGGGGAGCTGCAGGCGCAGTGCAACGAGGTCCTGCATGTCACTGACACCATGTTCCAGGGCCGCAGCTGCTGGCACGCCCACCGCGTGAGCCCCTACAGCCTGAGGGACACCGCAGTGCACGGCACCATCCCCAACTACTCAGGGTGAGCAATGGGTGAGGCTCGCGGGGTGACACCGCCTGGCCTGGTTTGTCAGGGAGGACCCCTCTGCCCAGCAGGAAGCAGCACCTTTCCTGAGGTTCCCTCCCTGGCTGCAGCGCCCCCTGCCCAGGAATAAGGGTGGGGTGATTAGACCCGAGGCAGGCTCCCCAAGACAGCTGCTGAGGATGAGTTTCTCTCTGAGAGGTGCTCTGGCTCTTGAACATGTTGGACTTCAGCTCTCTGCAGAGCGTTCTCCATCAGGGCTTCTTGGTCTCGGCGCTACCTACAGTTGGGGCCAGATCATTTTTCGGGCACAGGTGTCCTGGGCACTGTAGGACAAGAGCAGAATCTCCGGTGTCTCCCCGAAAGACGCCAGGAGCACTCCCAGCCCATCTCCACATATCGCCAAGTGTCCCTTGGAGTTGGGTGGCCCATCGTGCTGGTTTGCCCAGACCTGGCTTGGTTCAGGCCCACAAAGGCCCTGTCAGGGACACCCCTCGGGCTGGGCAAACTGGACTGGCTGGCCACACTCCCTGTGGAGCAGCATCGCCCCTCTTCCCCTAGAGAAATCCATTACTCTAGACCAACCCGTGGGAGGTGAGTGCTGTAGAGCAGCCCCCTCCTGCCCTCAGTGCAAGTCCCAGCCCTAGGATCAGATCTAACAGGTCCAAGGAGAGACCTGTGGTCACTGAGAGTGGCAGATTTGCAGCAGCTGCTATCCTAGCTGCTTGTTAGTACCCTGGGTCCCACCCCAGGGCAAAGAAAAAACCAGCATCTATGGGTGGGCTGAGGCTCTGGGGACTTTTGGAGCCCTGGGGGCTGTCGTGGCCTGGAGCAGGGCGTCTGCAGCATGTGTGCGGGCAGCTCCAGCAGCTGGTTGGGCCCCTCCTGCCTGTGCAGGGCCCAGCAGCGGCTCATCGCCCTCATCCAGGACATGACCCAGCAGTGCTCTGTTACCCGCAAGGTAAGGTCCCCCCTGGGGTGGGCGGGAAAAGGGGCAGGTGCTGGGGGGGGTATGGAGCATACAGGCTGCTGATCTGCAGTGGGTGGCCCACCCAACTCCCCTGGAGGCTCCTCTAAGCCTTCTCCGGGGTCTGCGCCCCCCACCCAGCCTGCAGGCTCTTAGGTGCTCCCGGAATCAGCTGTCTTTTTGCACCTGCGCCCAGGCCACCTTTGCAGCTCATCTTCCCAAATTCTCCTTCCTCTGGCTGGGGCCCCTTTGTGCTCTCCAGATGCAGAACGCTCTTCAGGTTGCTGAGCACCCACTTGTCCCTGAGCAACCTGCCAGGACAGTCCTCCCTGGAGCACAGCAGGGCGAGGCTCGGGGGAACTGCTCTTCCGTCTGCCTTTTGCAGCCTGGCCCCCACTGCAGAACCCTGCTTGGGGGATGTCTGCCTGAGGACCTCTCCTGCCTCCCGCCCTGGCATGGGCCTGGGCCCAGAACTGGGCCCCTGGCTGTTCCGAGAGCCCCGTCTGATGGTTCAGGGACCACACTGGACATGATTATGGGGTGGGGTGCCATGGTGGGGTGGAGGTGCCAGGCCCCAGACCCTTCAACTCCTCCTTGCCCCTCTTGTCCCTAGCAGCCTTCTGGGGGACAGAAGCTGGTCCGCATCGTCAGCATGGACAAAGCCAAGGCCAGCCCTCTGTGCTCGTCCTCTGATGGAGGCCAGTCAGACCCCAGCAGGGGGGAAGGTGAGGCCGGATGAGCCTGCACACAGCTGGCTGGCTCCACACGGCAAGGGCTTTGGGAGCAACTGGGGGTTGGTCACCTTAGATAGGGGCTCTAGCTCATTCTGGCCAGGATCTGTTTTTAAGACAGTGTCTGGTGACTGGTGTCTGTGTGTCCTTCTGGAGCGCACTTGGCACACATCTCTAATGTCCTGCCAACGGAGGCTCAGACTCCTATAATCTGCCCAGTAGAGTAGTCCAGAAGCCACTGGATGGTTGTATCGACAGTGGTCTTTTTGGAATAGTAACATCTGGAGAACTGTACCAATCAGTGGATCCCTGGGGTGGTCGCTGGGTGATCAGCGTATGTGTGTGGCCATGGTGGAGGGGCAGCAGCACATCCCCTGGCAGTAACACTGCACCAGGAGGGGGATTGGAGGTGAAGGCAAAGTGAGGAGGAGCGTCCTCAGTTTTTCTGCTTCTTGAGTTCTCTGGCTGTGCAAGATGGCTCTTAAAAATGACCCAGAATGGAGGGAAGGTTAGGACACTGTGCCCTGGGGGAACTGGCTGAGGAGGAGGCTGGAGGAGGAAGAAACTTGGCTTCTTTCATCCTCCCTGGATGGGGGGCCCAAGAAGAAAAGGGGCTAAATCCCAGCCTGCAAAGCTATTTCATCCATAGGTGCAAAGGCACCACTGGGCCAGCGGCAGCGGGACACACAGCTGTGTCCCAGCTGGGTGGTGGCATGCTGCCCTAGGAGCTGGGTGCACAGCAGCAAGCAGAGCAGACCACGCCCCTCTTGGGGGTGGGGTGGACAACTGGGCAGCTGTAGCTGGGCCCGGCCACTCATGGCACTGTCCTCCACAGACACTGCCACATGCTTCTGGGCCGAGAGCTGCTTCACCCTGGTGCCCTACAGCCTCGTGCATCCCCACAGGCCCTCGCAGCCACGACCCGTTCTCTTCGTGCCCAGGGTGCTTGGGAAGATCCTGAGTGAGAAGCTGTGCCTCCTCCAAGGGTTCAAGAAGTGCCCGGCAGGTATGCTGGCCCCTGGGAGCCCATCTGACTACCACAGCAGAGCCCAGGAGTATCGGGGAGGCTGCTATAGGGGTTTCCTAGGAATCCCTTAACAAAGCACTTCAAACTGGAAGTCAAAACGACAGAGCCATCTGCTCCCAGTGCTGGAGGGCAGACGCCCAAGCTCTCCGAGCTCCACAGAGCAGGCTCTGGGGAGGGCCCTGCTCCACTCCTCCCACTCCTGGACTCAGATCCTCTGGACTCAGCTTCCACTGTTGTACCCTCTTCTCTTCTGTGTGTTCCTCTGTACCTTCTTACAAGGACACCAGCCTTGCATTTAGTGCCCTCCCTAACACAGTATGACCTCCCTCAACTAATGGCACCTACGAGGACTGTATTTCCAAATAAGGCCCCACTCTGAGGTTCAGGATGTGGGGGATGGAGGGGGAAGGGACACATAAACTGGGGACACTTTTCCACCCACACAGTTCCTCTTGGCAAACAGGCTCCAACCTAACGGGGTGCTGAAGGGCGCCATTTCCGGCTAATGGCCACTCAGTGGTGATTCCTGGGGCCAGTGGGTGTCCTGGGCTTTCAGGGAGGCGGGCCAAGTGGCCCGCTCAACAGACAAGACAGCTCCCTGCTGGCTGAGCGGTTCGGGATTACAACCAGGGGCGACTAGGCCCGTCCTACCCTCTTAAAGTTCACAGAGGAGACAAGAAAGTAGGTGTAGTCCACGAGGTTCCTCTAGGAAGCACCTACTGTATACCAGGGTCTGTGTGGGAGCCTGAGGTGCCAAGAGGCCTTCAAGGGCCCCTTCTGCTGCTGTGGGGACAGATATCTGGAGACGAGCCGGCATAGGAGTGGGCACCAGCCCTGGGGGGCCCTGCAAGGAGGGATGGATTCCTTGTTGGGGGGAAGGCTGTGAACAGAGCAAGGCGGGGGCTGAACAGCACAGGCACATGCAGTGGCAGGCCATGCCGGGCAGGACTGTCCAAGGCAGCAGTCAGATGTGCGATTTTACATAATGTACAAGGCAAGATCAGCTAGGTTCTTACAGCGAGGAGCACACACCATTGGGCTTGATGTTTGGACTCCCGTTGTGAAAGCAGAATGGAAGATGGGTCAGGGAAGGACTGGGAGGCTGCGGGTCACCAGGCCAGTCAGGCAGAGTGGCGATGGGAGGACAGCACACACCTGCTGTGAGCGGGTGGAGGCACCAGGCCCAGGGTGGGGAGTACTTGTGGTCCTGCCCCTGGGGCCTGCTGGTCAGGACCTGGAGAAGTTATTTAGGAAGAAAAATGAAATCTGAGGGGCTGTGACAGGCTTGTTTGGGGGATGCTCTCTGCTCCAGGACTGCCATCGGCTTGCTGTGGGAATGTCTGGAGCACTATGGGTGTTGAGTGCCCCAGTCTCCACCAACTAGAGTCATAGCAATCCCCAAGGTGTGACAATTGACAATGGCTCCAGACACTGACAACGATTCCCTGAGGGCAAAAGTGAAGGAAAACAAATGATGGGGCTCGGCACCTGTGCTCAGCGGCTAGGGTGCCAGCCACATACACAGGAGCTGGTGGGTTCAAGTACGGCCCGGGTCTGCCAAACAATGACAACTCTAACTAAAAAATCCAAAAAAATAGCCAGGCATTGTGGCAGGCATCTGTGGTCCCAGCTACTTGGGAGGCTGAGGCAAGAGAATCACTTAAACCCAAGAGTTTGAGGTTGCTGTGAGCTGTGATGCCACAGCACTCTACTGAGGGTGACATAGTGAGACGGTCTCAAAAACAAAAAAAGGCCGGGGAGACAGTCTCAAAAACAAAAAAAGTGACGATGGGATCATGAAGTTTCTAGGTGTATCTTAAGATGCTGGCTGTGTAAGCTTGGGGAAGTAATGGAAAGGGGTTTGTTTCTGCATGCCCATCATCTCCATCCCGCCCCCTCCCTCCCTCATCCACGCCCTGATGTTGACTGAGCACCTGCCATGTCTGGGTGGGTCAGGATGGACGTGCAGGGTGCAGACCTCCAGATGAGAAGAGCAGGGTGGGTCTGTAAAGATGCCCCAGGAAGAGCCTCTCCCGTGGGTGGGGGTCTGCATGGGTGCTCAGCCCGGAGCCCTCAGGATCTCCCCCCCCATCTGATGTTACCTCTAGAGTACTTGAGCCAGGAGGAGTATGATGCCTGGAGCCAGAAAGGGGACATCGTCCAGGAGGGGGAGGTATCCGGTGGCTGCTGCTGGGTGACCCGCCGAGCCATAGAGTCCCTCCTGGCAAAGGTGAAGGGTGGGGCCTGGGGACAGCTCTGGGAACGGCTAGGAGCCCACCCGCCAGCCCCCATCCCTGTGCAGAGGAGGGTGATGGAAGGGGTGGGAAAACTAACCTGAGAGTCAAGGGACATGGCACAACCTCCACCTTGGACCCCCAACCCGGTGCTCAGTGGGGACAGTGGGCTCCTCCTGGTCCTGGGCAAGTCCTCAAACTCCTTACGCCTCAGCTCACTCAACTCAGGAGACATTTGATGGGTATTTGGTCATGAATGAGTGAGATGGAGATGCATACTCCCTGTGTGTGTTTTGTTTTGTTGGGGTTTTTTTGTTGTTGTTTTTTCCTAGAGATAGTCTCAGTTTATCGCTCTCGGTAGAGTGCTGTGGCGTCACACAGCTCACAGCAACCTCTAACTCCTGGGCTTAGGCGATTCTATTGCCTCAGCCTCCCGAGTAGCTGGGACTACAGGAGCCCGCTACAACGCCCGGCTATCTGTTTTGCAGTTCAGCCAAGGACGGGTTTGAACCTGCCACCTTTGGTATATGGGCCGGCGCCACAGGCACCACCTGTTTGCTTTGGTTTTGATACAGAGTCTCACTCTGTCACCCTGGGTAGAGTGCCATGCTGTCACAGCTCACAGCAACCTCAAACTCTTGGGCTTAAGCGATTCTCTTGCTTTAGCTTCCCAAGTAGCTGGGACTACAGGCGCCCACCACAACGCCTAGCTATTTTTCTTTGTTGCAGTTGCCAGTGTTGTTTTTAGCTGGCCCAGGCCAGATTCAAACCGGCCAGCCTCAGTATATGTGCCCTACCCACTGAGTTATGGGAGCTGCCACACTCCCTGTGTTTGAAGGCCCAAATAGAGAAAGTGGCTCATTGCACCTGGGGAATCCCTCAGCCCTGCCACCCCACACCCCACCCAGAGTCCTTCCCCTCCCACCCGACAGGTTGGGGAGCTACCTCCACGCCAACAGCCAGCGGTCTGCATTCTCCAGAGAAATTTGATGGATAAGAGCTCAGCACCCCCACACAGAGAACAGCAAACTCCTCTCCCCGTCTCCTCTAGACCATCCTGACTGACCCTCCCCTCAGCTGCCCCCAGGACTCCTGAGACCAGATGGGGCTCCTCTCACTTCCTTTGAGGCTCCTGACCTGACTCATTTCTCCCCCTCCCCAAGAACACCCACGCCCTTCTGGATGTCCGGCTAGACAGTGTCTGTGCCCTGCAGAGGATGGAGATTTTCCCCATCGTCATCCATGTCTCCATCAATGAGAAGGCGGCAAAGAAACTGAAGTAGGTGTTGGCTGGGGCCGACAGGGGTGGACAGGCCTGGGCATCTCAAGCCTCTGAGCCCCCTGCAGGATTCCTCGAGCTGGGGGTGCTGACAGGGCAGTTTCCAGGCAACTTCAGGACAAGTCCCGCTGCCCTTGCCCTGGGGATCAGGCTGGGGACAGCCATGGTGGGGACCCTGTTGCCTGGCTCCACTCTACAGTGAGGCCATGCACTCACTGGGGCTCATACAGCTGATGTGGTCCAATCCATGCTGGGTGAGGACCAAAACTGTTGGAAACCATCGCTTGATTTAAGGCTAGAGATTTAAGCTCTGAGAACTAAGGTTGTATTTTAGACAAACTGGCCCCATCATGTGGAATGTCACCGAGGGCCCAAATCCTGTCTCTACAAGGTCCCCTCCAAAGGGGGCCACCTATGTCCTGGGGGCATTTAGGCAGGGACAGTGCCATTGCTTCCCTGAGCCTGCCCGCTTCTCCCGCCCTGGCAGGAAGGGCCTGCAGCGGCTTGGCGCCACGGAAGAGCAGCTCCTGGAGGCGGCTAGACAGGAGGAAGCTGAGCTGGACAGAGCACCCTGTCTGTACATCAGCCTGGCCCCTGACGGCTGGAGTGACCTGGACAGCCTGCTTGGCTGTGTCCGCCTGGCCATCATGGATGAGCAGAAGAAGGTGGTGTGGACAGAGCAGACCCTCCGCTAACGCCCAGTGTCCCCTCCCGGGCTTGTGGACACCTTTGCACGCCTGTTGACGTGGTCCTGTTCTCTGAGCTCAGGGCCTGGTGGGCACAGCTGTGGGGTGCTCAGCACACAAGGCCAGCTCTCGCCTGTCTGGACAGGGCCTAGCCTCAAACCCTCACCACCTGCAGGTTGTAAATGGTGGAGCTGCTCCTGGTATGCTCACTTTTCTGCAGAAACTATCTCCCCCATTTCCCTAAGGCTTGGCATAATCTGAACCCAGGACTCAGGTTTCTACAGGGAGTGAGGTTTTCCCACACTTCCCAGAATGGAAAGCCCCAGACCTCTCCAGAAAACCCCCTATCTACAGACTACCCAGTCTGAACACGGGGAGGCTGAGCTTTGGCCTCGCATTTCACTATGTAAAGGCATCACCCCACACCTACCGAAGCAGCAGGTTGGAGCCCTGCTGCGCCCCAAAGTTGCTGCTACCCTGCCCAGAGCAGAGCCAGAGGATCTCATGTGCGGGGCTCCCTGCCTGGCTTTTTTTAGCTTCCGATGGCTGAAGGAAGCCTCAGTGACTCTAGTTTACAGAAACCAGCATGTTTACCATTATTAAGCTTCTGGGTGATGGAAACAGTATTTTCAGTGGGTCAGTGCTAGGTGGGGTCGTGGGTGTGAAGGCTAGGACTCTTCCTGAGCCTGGGAGCTGCCTCCTGCAAACTGGCATCGTGCCCTAGTCCCTTCCTGGGCTAAGCATCTTCCCTCCATCTCCAGGGCTTGGGAGCCCTGCAGGCACTGCTTGGGTGAGCACCCCTAGGTCCCCCTGCATCCTGGCCTTGCCTCCCACCCCGGGACTGTCCCAGCCTAAATGTCATTTTGACAGCAGGACATTGTTCTAGAATTTGGATTGGTATTACCATAAAGAATTCAAAAAATGAACGGCATATTTTACTAAAATAAAAACCTTTGCAATACTCTGGTCCATGGCTTTCTTCCTACCTCCAACATTCAAAGGGGGAGGGAGGAGTGAGGGGAGCCCCCTGCTGAGGACCAGCATCACTTCCTACCAAGCTTCTGCCCCGGTGGAGGGTGGAGGCCAGGTAGGTGCAGCCCCTTGTCCATGCAATGCTGGTGTCATCCAAGGAGAATAACCCACAAGCCAGAGGGATGGGGGCATCTGTGTACCTTCATCTCTGGACAATCTCAAAAGAAGAATGCCATAAAGGCTATGTTTAACAGTTCGACCAAAATATTTCAGATTGTATATGAAGTCAGCACATTGTGCCCCATGATTGCACTAA
>CAUYON010164952.1:0-12010 GCA_963573935.1 Arctocebus calabarensis | reverse complement strand
AGCCTCAAGCTGTCACCCTGGACAGAGTGCTATGGCATCACAGCTCACAGCAACCTCCAATTCCTGGGCTCAAGCGAGTCTCATGCCTCCGCCTCCCAAATAGCTGGGACTACAGGCGCCCGCCACAACGCCCGGCCATTTTTTGGTTGCAGCCGTCATTGTTGTTTGGCAGGCCCGGGGGCTGGATTCGAACTCGCCAGCTCAGGTGTATGTGGCTGGTGCCTTAGCCCGTTGAGCCACAGGCGCCGAGCCAACTTATCTTTTTTTTGAGACAGAGTCTTATTCTGTCTCCCTGGGTAGTGTGCTATGGCATTAGTCTAGCTCATAGCAACCTCAAACTCCTGGGCTCAGGCGATCCTTTTACCTCAGCTGCCCATGTTGCTGGGACTATAGGTGCATGCCACAATGCCCAGTTAGTTTTTTTATTTTTTATTTTTCAATTTTTTTAGTAAAGACTGGTTTTTGCTTAGGTTCAATCCATCCTTCTGCCTCAGCCTCCAGACTAGCTGGTACTACAAGCACCTGCCACAATATCTGCCTAATTTTTCTATTTTTATTAGAGTCAGGGTCTTGCGCTTGCGTAGGCTGGTCTTGAATTCCTGAGCTCGAGCTATCTTCCCACCTCAGCCTTTCAGAGTGCTAGGATTATAGGTGTGAACCACTGCATCTGGCCAGCCTATCTATTTTTTACTTTTGTCTATGCTTCTGGTGTTACATCTAAGAAGCCTTCGCCTAAGCAAAGATTTATTCCTATGTTTTCTGCTAAGAGCTTTATAGTTTTAGTTCTTAGATTTAGGTCTCTGATCCATTTTGAGTCAGTATCTTTGTAAGGTATTAAGAAAGGGATGTTACTTTATCCTCTGGAGGTGGATATCCCGTAGACCTGGCATAGATGGTTTCTCAGCCCTGCTTTAGGATTTGAGAGGAAGGTCTGTGAGCAGGACTCAGGGTTCTCACCAGTCGCCTCTGCCTGTGCTCCCCACTTCTGTGCTGGGCCTTGAGATCCCAGGCAGCCAGGCCTGTATCCTCCTACTGCTGTTCTGATTCTGAAGTTGCTTACTGGCAGGGGATGGAGGGTGTCTGGGGTCAGTGGGCTTGTGGGAATGGATTCTAGGTCCTTTTTTCCACTATTCAAGTCCTCCCTGACTTCTGACTTTCTGTGCCTTAACATGGAAGAGCAGAGACAAGGAGCTATGAAGCCGGTTAGGCTACCCTGCATGGCTGTCTACACAGAGGAAATGAGTCACACAGGGGTGGGGCCAGCCTAGGTGCTATCAACCTCATCCGGACATTGCTATTTTCAACCCCTAAGTCATGGCTGTGCTCCTTGCTGTGTAGACGGGGAAGAGGAATATGACTTAGGCTGACTTAGAAGGGTAGGTTTGGACGGTTTAATTCATTCTGATGCTATAAGACTCTTTAAGCCAATGGTGGTGAGTTCTTTTTTTTAAAGAAAGAGAAAAAGATACAATTATATTTAATTTAACATACGTAGGAGCCTATATTCATGAGTTCTGATTCAGGCATTTGGGGGCCCTTAGAGAACTGGGTCTCAGGGCCCTCTCCATGGGACCCTCAGAATTGGTACATGCTTCCTTCTGCCAGTGACGGGATGACATGTCTCTCAGGGTAGCCACCAGGTGTCACCTTCAACACTGGATTCTGAACAAAGCCTGCCTAGGCCACCAAAGCTGGGGGACTCCTGAGGAAAACAGTTGGAGGCAGCTCCAAGCAGCCACACAGCTATGCCCTAGCCTTACTAATGGCCTTGATGGGAGAGATCACTATCCCTTAAGACTCAGATAAGGGGTAATCCATCACCTTCTCCTGGAAGCTTCTCTCACCCACCCCAGCCTACACCCCTTTCTGTGCTCCCCCAAACCTCACTCCTACATGCCTGTCTGCAGTGGTTATTTTTCTTGGTATCTCCAGAAAAAGAGTTATAACAGAGAAGAGAATACATCTTGACTATCCAAATGTCTTTACTGTACAGTAACAAAGGTGGCTCAAGGGAACTAGAAGGAACGAGGCAAATGTTCACTGGGAGGCCTTCCTTCTCTGTTGATGACAGAGGTGACTAGGAAATGTTCGGAGAGTCCTGTGACCAGGAAATGATACTCTAGGGAAAAACTTTTGCTCTTTTAAGTAATAGTGAAAAATTGTGGGGACAGATTCCTTGGAGCTTCTGGCCTTGGGCCTGGACAGAGCTCTCAGGCTGTGTGCCCTCCCCAGGGTGGTGGGCAGGAGGGAGTCCCCCACGTGAGCACCACTATTTCCCTCTTCCCTACCTTCCTCCTGTCACCTTCCTTCGGCCCACATCTGGCTAGCTCCCTGTCCTTTAGCAGTGGGGGGAAATCACCACTGACAAAAGATCTACGCAGGAGTTACACCTGTCACCAGGGACCAAAGATAGAGAATGCCACTTTGATTTACTATAGGTATCACGACACTGCGTTTAACAGCTAAATCCCAGAGGGGAATCTCCCTGAGGAGCCAAATGCCAGGTCTTAGACCACTGTCAGAAGGACTGGACTTTTTGTCTGGTCTGTCCTCATTCTGCCAGGCAAGGGGACTATCTATATCCATAAGTGGGGGAAGGAACCACATACCACGGGCAGGTAGTCCGTGGGGGCAGCGATTAGGACCAAGACTTTAAACTCAGACTGCCCTCTGGGAGTTAAACTATGAACCCAACATATGCCCCCCAGCTACCAGACAAGCAGTCACCCTTGAGAGCTCTCTGCCTCCTGTACCTCTCCTTCCCAGCACTCAGCACAAGTGTAATTATGATGTATATATCTACTGGTCTAATCTAGGGTCTATCCCCAGAGGCCAGGGCTATTCTATCACTGTACCCTGAGCACTTAGCATGGTGGCTTGGCTCACAGTAGGTGCTTTGTGTTCAATGTGAATTTAAAAAAATATTTTAGGCTGGGTGAGGAGGCTTACGCCTTGTAATCCTAGCACTCTGGGAGCTGAAGAGGGTGGTTTGCTTGAGCTCAGGAGCTGGAGACCAACCTGAGCAAGAGTAGACCCCGTCTCTACTAAAAATAGAAAAACCAGCTGGGTATGGTGGTGGGCACCTATAGTGTTCCAGTTACTCAGGAAACTGGCAAGAGGATCACTTGAGCCCAAGAGCTGGAGGTTGCTATGAATTATGATGCCACAGCACTCTACTGAGGGTGACAGAGTGAAACTCTCTCAAAAAAAAAAAAAAAAATTTTTTTTTCAAATAAATATTAAATGGTTCTCAGCACTATAAAACTTGACAAGGCCCCACCATGCCCCCAAAAGTGTCAAATAAAAAGCACATGGCTGATGGAAGAATAGAAAGATGAGGACTGCAGGCGCTGAGGTGCACAGTACAGCCCTGCACTGTGCACCCAGTGGGAGCCCCGGCAGGCCACACAGTGGTGTGCAGTGACACTGCAGTGTCTTGTGTGGAGCAATAAATCCATGACTCCCTTGGGAAACAGACACGGGAAGGCAGCAGCATCTGGAGGCTTTCATGTTAGACTTGGCACCAAGTACTTCCATGTTTCCGAAGCAACCCTCTAGCCATTAGACTCCCCTGAGGCCCACAAGGAGGAAAAGCCTGCCCCAGTCAGAGCGACAGGACCACTCCATGCACTCATCTACTCAATGGTGCACTTCACAAAGTAAAGTTCCGAGGTGGAATCTCAAGAGTCTCTAGATAGGTGTTTCTCAACCTTTTTTATCTCACAGCACACTTGAACCTACAGTTAAGCTTCCACGGCACACTTAAACTACTTTGATCCAAAAAAAAAAGAATATACTTTTATGCTTTGAATGGCTCTCAAAAATAATTTAATTAATGATTCGTTAAAATTTTTTGTGGTACATCTAAGATCCTCTCATGGCACATGAGTTGAAAATCCCTGCTTTAGACAGTTCAAGAACTATTAACTAATGCCTACTTTCTCCCAGGTACAGTACTGGGTGCTGATACTACAGAAGTGAAAAGGCATGGTCCTTTGTATCATAGAGCTAATTTTCTTGTAAGGAAGATGGAAATAAACAAGGAGATAAAGAATAACGTAAGAGCACACAGTGATAAGTGTTATAAACAAAGTAAAACACATAAATGAGACAGAGGGTCACTGGGATGGTGCTTTCTAAGACATGGGCGTCAGGGAAGGCTGAGACAGCAATGAGACAGCACAGCAAACATAAAAGCCTAATGTTGGAAGACACTTGCTTTGTCTAAAGAGCTACAAGGAAGCAGGGCAGTCAGAACTCAGTAAGCAGAGGAGGAGCTTTGTTGACAAGTGAGCCATCCTGTTCCATCAGCTCTGGGACCCTGGCAAGACAGGATACCTGAGCCTACAAAGCAGAAGCCAGGCCATGGGCAGGAGTGAACCGGACATGGTTAACAGGGCTCCACTTAGCCACCATCTTCAGGAGTCTCTGGCTTGAGCCAGGGCTACAGAGCCTTTCTTCAACCTGTACATGGGTTGGCAATAGCCTAGTCACAACCTTCAGAGTCCCATAACAATCATCTTCGGAAATAAATCTTCAAGACTTGCTCATGACATCTTTAGAGTAGTAAATATGGAGAGTCTGATGCACACTTATATAGTTACATGATTTATATGGTTATATTCAATAAATGGTGGTAGGTCAATCAGATACTCAAAGGAAAAATCTGGACTTTGACTCCCTCCATGCTCCATATACAAAAATTAATCACAGAACATAAACCTAATTGTGAAAGGTAAATTACTAACACTACTAGAAAAAAAAACAAACAGGCAGGTGTGGTGGCTCACTCCTGTAATCCTAGCACTCTGGGAGGCCAAGGCGGGTGGATTGCCCTGAGATCAGAAGTTCAAGACCAACCCGAGGCAGAGTGAGACTCCATCTCTAAAAAAAATAATAATAAATAAATAAGAGAATACCTTCAGAGCTTTGTGGTTGGCAAAGATTTCTTAAACAATGCAAACTCCACACAAATGATAAACAAAAGAGTGATAAGTTGAGCATCATTAATATTAAGAACTCCTGTTCAGCAAAAAAACCCATTAAACTAAGTCAGAGACTGGAAAAAGATATTTGCTTTTTTCTCCAAAAAGACATTTATATCTGTAATATATAAAGAGCATCCATAAATCAAAAAAGAAAACACAAACACACATATACCTCAATTTAAGAATAAGATAACAATTTGAGCACACAGTCCATAAAAGAGGATCAAATGGCCAATAAGCTAATGAAAGGGTGTCAATATCTTTAGTTATCAGGGAAATAAAAATTAAAACCACTACACATTTACCAGAGTGGCTAAAATTAAAATGATTTGCAACACCACTGGCTACGGTAAAGAGCAAGTAAAATGTTTATATAATGCCAATGAGTATATATTAGTACAAGTGTGGTATCTATTAAAGCTAAACATACACCTATTCAAGGACCAAGCAATTCGATTCCTAGGAAATACCCACAGAAATGAGTGCAAGGTTCATTGAAAGGCACGTACAAGAATGTTCACTATAGCTTTCTTCATAATGATCAAAACCTAGAAACAACCCAAATATCCATTAACAGAATGGATAAATATATCCAGATATATTCTTATAATAGACTATAGAATAATGGAAAAAACCCCAAATTATAGTCTTATGCTGTATGTACAGCTGAATCTCACAGACATAATGTTCACTGAAAGAAACCAGACACAAAAGTATACCGTATGGTTCCATTTATATGAGGCCCAACAACAGGCAAACTGACATATGGTACCAGAAGTCAGAATGGTGGTTTCCTATGAAGGAGAGCAACAACTGGGAGGGGGTATGTGGGAACCTCCTGGTGGGCTAGGAATGTCCTGTGTCTACATCTGGATGGTGGGCACACAGAGCACATCATATGTAAATACTCACTGAGGTGTTCACTGAAGATCTGAGTACTTTAAATACATTATTTCTCTAAAAGTTTTAAAAGGTGGAATTGAAAAATTCAATGGGGGAAAGAATAATCTTTTCAACAAATGGTGTTGGCACAATTGGATACCTACACGTTCCATCCACCAAAATTAACTCCAAATGGATTGCAAACCTTAACATAAGAGCTAAAATTATAAAATTCTTAGAAGAACTCATAAGAATAAATCTTTATGACCTTGAATTAGGCAATGGGTACATAGATGTGACACCAAAAGCACAAGTGACAGAAGAAAAAATAAATTGGACTACATCAAAGTTAAAAGCTTTTATGCTGCAAACAACCAATAAAATGGAAGAAAATATTTGCAAGTCATATATAATAAGGGTCTAGTATCTAGAATAATTATTGTGTAAAGAACTATTATAGTTCAGTAATAAGAAGACAATCCAATTAAAAAATGGGCAAAGGTTTTGAATTGATATTTCTCCAAAGAAGATACCCAAATGGCCAGTAAGCACACGCAAAGATTCTCAACAACTTTAACCAGGGAAATGCCAACCCAAACCATAATGAGGTATCACTTCTTACTCACTGGGATAGGTATAATAATTTTTTTTTTAAATGAGGCAATAACAACTGTTGGTGAGGATGTGGAGAAATACATTGCTGGTAGGAATATAAAATGGGGCAGTTGCTCTGGAAAACAGTTTGGCAGTTCCTCAAAAGGTTAAAAATAACTACCATATGATCTAAAAATTCTACTCCTAGTATTCATACATAGTACAAGAGATTCAGAAACATGTCCACACAAAAACTTGGATATGAATGTTTATAGAAGCATTATTTATAATAGCACAAAAGTGAAATAACCCAAACATTCACAAACCGATGAACCCATAATGTGTGATATAGAGCCATACAATGGAATATACAATGAAATATTAATCAGCAGTAAAAAGCAACAAAGTAGGCTCGGCGCCCATAGCTCAGTGAGTAGGGTGCCAGCCATATACACCAAAGTTGGCAGGTTCGAGCCCAACCCGGGCCTGCTAAACAACAATGACAACTGCAACCCCCAAATAGTCGAGCATGTGGTAGGCACCTGTAGTTCCAGGTACATGGAAGGCTGAGGCAAGAGAATCGCTTAAGCCCAAGAGTTTGAGGTTGCTGTGAGCTGTGATGCCACAGCACTCTACCAAGGGCAACATAGTGAGACTGTATAAAAAAAAAAAAAAAAAAAAGCAACAAAGTACCAGTCATGGATAAGCTTAAAACATCATGCTAAAAGGAAAAGCCAGTCACAAAAAAACCCTGTATTGTATGATTCCATTTACATGACATGCCCAGAACTGGCATTATCTATCTATCTATCTATTGATCTATCTACCTACCTATCTGTATTTTTTTCTTTTTTTTTTTTTGAGACAGAGCCTCAAGCTGTCACCCTGGATAGAGTGCTGTAGCATCACAGCTCACAGCAACCTCCAATTCCTGGGTTCAAGTGAGTCTCCTGCCTCTGCCTCCCAAGTAGCTGGGACTACAGGCGCCCGCCACAACCCCCGGCCATTTTTTGGTTGCAGCCATCATTGTTTGGCGGCTGGCCCAGGCTGGATTCGAACCTGCCAGCTCAAGTGCACATGGCTGGCGCCTTAGCCTGTTGAGCCACAGGCGCCGAGCCTGTATTTTTTTCTTTTTGAGAAACAGTCACACTCTGTTGCCCTGGCTAGAGTGCCATGGAGTCACCGTAGCTCATAGCAACCTCAAACCCCTGGGGTCCAGAGATTTTCTTGCCTCAGTTTTAGTAGAGACAGGGTCTCACTCCTGCTAAACTACTGACTTCAAGCAATCTATCTGCCTTAGCTTCCCAGAGCACTAGGATTACAGGCATGAGCCACCAATCCCCCAGGCAAATTTACAGAGACATAAAGTAGATTAGCTGTTGCCAGAGATTAAGAGGAATGAGGTGGGAGATAAGAGAGGTATGGGGGCAATTGCTAATGGGTAAGGATTTCTTTTATGGAAGATAAAAATGTTCTAAAATTAAGTTGTGGTGATGTTCACACAACCGTATGAAAATTACTGAATTATACTTTAATAGGTGACATGTATGGTATGTGAATTATGTCTCGACAAAGTGTTTTAAAAAACTGGGGTATGTGTGCTTCTGTCCATCTTATTTCATGGCCCTGGACCCATCCTGAGTTATGCGGAAGCTATACCCAAAGGAGAGATGAGTGTAGATAGAGCTGAAAAACTAAGAATATATCCCAACGTGAGCCCTAGAGTGCAGCCAGGCTTCCATGTGCACACAAGTACACGCATTCCTACCTCTGCTTTCCATGACCCTGTTTTGCTATACATGGTGTAGTTTAACTGTGAACCCCAGAAAGAGAAAGAGTCAGAGGTCAGGCAAGGTGGCTCATGCTGTAATCCTAGGACTCTGGGAAGCCAAGCCTGGTGGATCATCTCACCTCAGGAGTTTAAGAGCACCCTGAGCAAGTGCGAGACCCTGTCTTTACTAAAAAACAGAAAAAAACTAGCCAGGCATTGTGGTGGGCACCTGTAGACCCAGCTGCTAGGGAAGCTAAGGCAAGAGGATCACTTGAGCCCAAGAGTTTGAGGTTTCTGTGAGCTACGATGATGCCATGGTGCTCTCTAGGGCAACAGAGTGAGTCTGAGTCTCAGAAAAAAAAAAAAAAGAGAGAGAGGAGTCAGAGGCACTCAAACCTGTAAAGGTATTTGTTGTAGGCAATAATCCTGACTGTACCACCTCTCTCTTGGCCTGTGGATTTTCCCCGTAGGTGCCCCGGGGCATTCTGGGGCAGTTGCCCTCCCTCAACCTTCTGGGGTTTGAGCTACAGAAAGAGCAGATACCACACACATACTGTTCCTACCAACACTCAGTAAATGTCAATAACTTTATATGGGAAACTTCAAAGGCCACACGAGAACAAATATAGAAGGCAAAAGAACTCAAGTTCACAGCCTTTGACTGGGGCTTCACTGGGCTGGTAGATCCCAAGCCTCTTTACCCATGGCTATCTCCAGGAGATGCCCAGGCCTGAAGTGGTTTATTTCAGAACAATACTGTCCAATAAAATTACAATGCAAGCCACATATGTAATTTTAAATGTTCTAGTGGCCACATTAGAAAAAGTAAAAGGAAGCAGGTGAAATAAACTTTTTTTTTTTTTTTTGTAGAAACAGAGTCTTGCTTCATCACCCTTGGTAGAGTGCCATGGTGTCACACAGCTCACAGCAACCTCCAACTCCTGGGCTTAGGCAATTCTCTTGCCTCAGCCTCCCGACTAGCTGGGACTACAGGCACCCGCCACAATGCCTGGCTATTTTTCTGTTTTGCAGTTTGGCGAGGCCGGTTTTGAACCCACCACCCTCAGTATATGGGGCTGGTGCCCTACTCACTGAGCCACAGGCGCCACCCTGAAATAAACTTTAATATTTTATTTAACCTAATATTTCCAAAATATTTTAATTTTAACATGTAAATCAATTAAAAAATTGAGAAATTTTACTTTTTTTGAGACAGAGTCTCAATCACCCTGGGGTTGAGTACCATAGAGTCATAGCTCACAGCAACTTCAAACTCTTGGGCTCAAGCGATTTTCTTGCCTTAGCCCCCCCAGTAGCTGGGACTACAGGTGCCCACCACAATACATTTTTTAATATTAAGTTGTCAAACCTCAGTGCTTATTTTATACAGCACATCTCAATTTGGACTAGCCATATATGTAATTTTAAATGCAATAGCCATATATGGCTAGTGACTGCCACAGACAGTGTAGTTCTAAAATCTGGTTCATGTTGCAAAATGAATATTTTCAAAGCCTGGTATTATATAAAAATATTAATAATAACAAGGAATAAGGAGGAAATTAAGGCTCAGAGAGGTGAAGTGACTTGCCTAAGGCCTTATGCTGACAAGTGGTTCAGTCAGGAGAGAAGTTTCTTCTTCAAGGTAGATGTGAAGATGACAGGAGACAGTGTGGGAAGCAATCAGCATGGTGCCTGGCTCATATCTACTATTCACATACCAAGAGACATTAGCTCCACCACTATGATGCTATCTCCAAGCAGGGAGTGGGAGGTTACTGGGGAGAAGGCGGAGACCCCTCAGGGTCACTAGCTGTGGAAACCCTACATCAGCTCTGAGACATTTCTCAAGACCTCTTCCCAAAGAGCTTGCACCACTCACCGGACTGGTGGGTGAGGAGACCACAAGCTTCAGTCCAACTCCGTCACCTCCTGGGGTCTTCTGCTGGGCACTCTCTTGGCTGACTGCTTTGGTGGTCTCTCTCACAGAAACAAAAGGCTGCTGGCCTGAGGTGTTCACTGCAGCGACAGGTTGGGCAGTGTCCAGCTGCTGCAAGTCCAGGGTACCAGGTGCTTGGGAATGTAGCTCCTGCTCATGGCCACCATGAGTTCCAGAGGCTTCCTGGGCAGGAAAGGGCTCTGCAGGCACCTCATAGTGCAGGTGTGTGCTGGTGTCGAGGCCGTTGTGGGGAAGCGAGGCTTGGACTGTGGAGATCTCCATTTCTTGGCTCAATCCATGGGTTGGCACAGAGTTTACCTGGGCTTTGCTGAATTCCAACAATACCCTAGAAGTTTTTAAACAAAGAAACCTGTGTGACAGGTTTCGGGCTACAATGTTGAAGGCTATCAGGGCAGTGGTAAGAATGCAAAACTGCTGTTTTATGATTTAAAACAAACCACACCCTCTAAAATATCCACTGTACTCCCTCCTCATACAACCCTCCTTTCACACCCCTCACCCATGGCTCTTCCTGGCCAGAACTTAGGCAGATCAGGTGGGCAGATGGTCTGTGGAGCCCAGGACCTCTGGTAGAAAAGGCTTGTATAGCAGAGAAAGAGGCTTGGACTGGGTTCAAAAGACTAATGAAGCTCCCCTTAATTGGGGCTCATGGGACTGAAGATTTTTAGGACTCAAGTTGCTTACCTGATTGTCTTTCTTCTTAGCTCTGCTCTTACCTACATCATCATAACTCCAAACAATATTTCAAGATGTTATAGTCAAGAACAAGCGACCAACCTACATATTTATGAACAATTGCTTTTCAACATGGACACTAAGACATTTCAATGGGGGAAAGAACAGACATGAACAAATGGTGCTGGGATAAGTCACATGCAAAGGAATGAAACTGGATGACTATCTCACCTCATACATAAAAATTAACTCAAAATGGATCAAAGACCTAAATGTAAGAGCTAAAATGACAAAACGCTTAGAAGGAAATAGAGGTATAAATTTCATGTCTTTGGATTAGGTGACGGTTTCTTAGATGTGATATTTAAACCATAAAGAACCAATAAAAAATACATAAATTGGACTTCATCAAAATTAAAAACATTTGTGCTTCGAAGGATATAATCAAGAAAGTGAAAAAACAACTCATAGAATGGAGGAGTATCTGTATACCATACATAAGGGTCTGGTCTCCAAAATATATAAAGAACTCTTACACTCAACAATAAAAAGACAAATGGTCAACAGACACATGGAAGATGCTCAACATCATTTGTCATCGGGGAAATGCAAATCAAAACCACAGTGGGGACCAGGCACAGTGGCTCATTGCTGTAATCCTAATACTCCGGGAGGCTGAGGTGGGAGGATCACTTGACTGCAGGGATTCAAGGCCAGCCTGGGCAAGAGTGAAATCTCTATAAAAAATAGAAAAATTGGCTCGGCGCCTGTGGCCCAACGGGCTAAGGCGCCAGCCACGTACACCTGAGCTGGCAGGTTCGAATCCAGCCCGGGCCCGCCAAACAACAATGGTGGCTGCAACCAAAAAATGGCCAGGTGTTGTGGCAGGTGCCTGTAGTCCCATCTACTTGGGAGGCAGAGGCAGAAGACTCACTTGAGCCCAGGAATTGGAGGTTGCTGTGAGCTGTGATGCCACAGCACTCTATCTAGGGTGACAGCTTGATGCTCTGTCTCAAAAAAAAAAAAAGAAAAAGAAAAATTGGCTGGGTATTGAGGCCATTGCCTATAGTCCCAGTTACTCAGGAAGCTGAGGCAGGAGGACCACTTGAGCCCAGGAGTTTGAGTTTGTTGTGAGGCTGA
>CAUYON010164948.1:0-16918 GCA_963573935.1 Arctocebus calabarensis | reverse complement strand
CCACGCCCTGTCCACACCCCTCGAGAAAGTGTTCAAGAATCTGGACTCCGTGGGGGAGAGACCTCCAAACCTCAGGGTGAGAGTGGAGGGGAGTGCCGGGAGTTCCAACTTGCAGGTAGAGAATATATACAGTTTTATGCCTCTTTATGCCTGGCAGGAGAGTGCCGTGGCACAGGGGAATGAGGTCTGGTTTTTAGAGGGTCTTTCCCGTAGCGTAGAGTGGGAGGACCTCTGAACTCTGCTCGCTTGTTTGTATGGAGGTATGGCGTATACTGCGAGCTGGTCTCTTAGGGGAGGGGACTCCCGTCTGCTTGGTGATGTGCTCTGTACCTTTTATTTGTATCCTTGGGGTCGCAGGTCGCTCCAGCAGTGTTGATGTGTGTTCCTCGACCTGGTCTCTTGGCTCAGCTCCAAACCGTTGGCTTTCTCGCCAAATTTCTGTCCTTTAACTCTCCTTCTGGACAGGAGCGTCTGCAGAAAGCTGGCTACAGACCGCCATCTTGGCTCCTCTGTGTTATACCTTTTGACCCACTAGTATTGTTTGCCTCAATTTGCTTAGTTTTGGGAAATATATTTTATTCACTCAACTAGGCACAACTCTTGGGGTCACTAGTTACCTTTCAAATGTCTTGCTTATTTTTTGTTGTTGTCTGTTACTTTGTACTGTTTTCTTTTGTTCTGGACTAATGTTCAGAGGTCATTCCTTTTTCCAAGTTGATAACCTTAGTGAATTTTGCAAAGCAGAGTTTAAAAGCATTCCCAGGAAATTTCTTCATCTTGATTCTACTAATGCTGCTTTTTGTCTTATTTTCCTAACAATTATTTTCCCCCATCTGGTAGCACCAACCCATTTCCTTATGTTGCTTTTTTTCTTCTCTCTTTTTTTTTTTTTTTGAGACAGAGTATCACTCTGTCACCCTGAGTAGAGTGCCGTGGCACAGGGGAATGAGGTCTGGTTTTTAGAGGGTCTTTCCCGTAGCGTAGAGTGGGAGGACCTCTGAACTCTGCTGGCTTGTTTGTATGGAGGTATGGCATATACTGCGAGCTGTTCTCTTGGGGGAGGGGACTCCCGTCCGCTTGGTGATGTGCTCTGTACCTTTAATTTGTATCCTTGGGGGTCGCAGGTCGCTCCAGCAGGGTTGATGTGAGTTCCTTGACCTTGTCTCTTCACAAGTTGTACTTCTTGCAACTTCAGTATGAGCGCAAGGCCTGGTTCCCAGGCCAGTGCCCTGTACCTAGTAAATAATTGTTGACATTAATTGAAAGGTATGAATTTTTCTCAAAGAAATATGTTAGCCAGGCAGTGGTGCCATTTTCTTTGTCATATTTAAAAAGGGGATAAAAATGAACTTTTGTTCAATGAGAGTTCTTTAGGGCTCTCCAATGGCTAGCTCAAGCTATTTCCCATATCTAGACAAACTGGGAGAAGTAAAGTACAAGAAAGGAGGGGCAGTCTGAGGGAAATAAGGAAAGAAAAGATTGTATACTCCAATACTTTGGCTTGATGGAGAAGAATGTTAAAAAGAAAATTTTCCTTGTGACACACTTGTTAAAGATAACAAAGTAAACTGTATTCAAGGGAGGCCATGGTGATAGGTGTAGGGACCACTGCAACAAAATCCTGCAGTGGGGGAGAGAGTGGACTCAACTCTGACTGCAGTGAGGACAAGTGGGGATTTATAACCCAGAATCAGGGCGAGAGTCATGGATAAAAAATTACTAGGAGGAAGCATCAGATACAAGGGGATTTCTAGCTGTACCAACATGATAGTATCATTGCTAAAGGCAGGCTAGCATGATAAAATATCAAAGGTGGTCAGATCACAAGGGTGAGGGATTTTTTCTAAACTGATTTAGCAGAATTCTTGCTCAGACTGGACCCTGCCAAAACAGAAAGGGAAACACAATGTTGGCCTAGTCAATCAGAAACCTGAGAGGCCTGATTAAAGTTTTGGTTAAAGACCAAAACATACTACAAGACATATGATCAGCAGTCTTAGACTGAGGAGAGTAGAACTTATCATCCTCAAACCAGCTTAGCTTCATATGGTAAAGTGACTTTTAGACATAAGATCTCATCGTAATACGTCCAAATTATTCTGATTTCTAGAGGGCTGACAAAATAAATATAAAATAAAAATACTACATTTAAGGAACTTTTAGGTAGTTAGCAAGGGACCTCTGAGAATCTCCTAGAAAGAAAATGGGGCCTTGCTTTGGTGTTGCCTCTAGCAATTGATCCATTTGTGAAGGAGGACAAAGGCGGCCCCTTCTTGGTACTGCCCCACCTAATCCTGCCTTGAGCAACTGCTGGGGGGGGGAACCCCTGCTGACCGGCAAAAGAATGCATTGGATCCCTCAGCCCCAGGCTAGGATTTTTAGCCTGGGCACAGCAAGGTTGGGAAAGTGAACTGGAGTAACCTAGGGCTGATGACTGTGTCATTAACTGTCCATCAGAGTGATGCCCTGAGGAGGGCTCCATCCATATGCGTAAAACTGAACCCCAGACATTACCAGAGCCTTTTGGTTATGATAAGGGGCTCATTCATCATCTAACCATTTTCTTCCACAGTAAGTTTTGTTTTATGCTTGCCTTGCTTTTGGCAGGTCTGATCATTCTTCAGCTAAGAACACACCAAAAACTGATCAAATTCATTATAGAAATATTTTTTTCTTTTTAAGTTTAAAATAGAAATAAATGATCTTAAAATCTGAGTGACATTTAGGAACATTATTAGCAGTTCAATGAATTTTTTATTCTAATATCAGTGCACATTGCAATTATCTATTGTGATTTTCTTCAGATTATGTCCAGATATATGATGAATTTTATTAGGCCCACAGTGAAACTTGTCTTCATTTGCCTATATTTATTGACGATGCTTTGATAAGTTTATAAGCTACATACTACTTAGATTTTGAAGCTGCTACTTTGAAAATAGTAACAGTCATACATAAATATCTGTGGTAGCATCGTAATAACAATAATGAAAGAAATGAAAGAAAAATCCAAACCTCTAACCCACTTAGATATATATAAACAGGAGAATGGATTAATGAAATATTATTAATTCAGAATGTGAAGTATTCAGGAGGCTGGGGTGTGAGGATCCCTGGAGCCTCGGATTTTTAGACCAACTAGCATGTGCAATATGGTGAGACTTTGTCTCCTAAAATAATAATAATGTGGAATAATATACAGAAGGGAAAACAAACATGAATAAATATCACAAGCCTGACAATGAGGTAAAAAAAAGTTGCTAAAGGATAAATATAATAGAATATGATTTGATGTTGAACTTTAAATATGCAAAATAGTATATATACCACTTAAAGAAGTAAACCAAAAAGAGATGTACTGGCGGAACAAATATCAAATGCAATGCAAGAGAGTTGGAGAAGGGTGAATGGGAGAGTTGACAGGGAAAGATACAGATGGGGATCTAACTGTGTCCTGGCTTCTTGATGTTTGCTTTATTTTTCTAAATATCTTTAGTATATATTAAATATTATATAATCACTTTTTATAAGGGAAACTAGAGATTCAGCCATTAGAAATTATTACTTTGCCTCTTCGGGGGAAAAGAAGTTATGACCAAAGCATGGAGGTACTGGGAAGGTTTAAGGTAGTCAGGCTCAGAGCAGGTGGTAGCCAGGCCAGGGAGGTGGCATGGCAAGAGGTCCCTCAGTTTATCATATATTTTAGAAGTGGAAGCAGTGGGATTTGTTGGTGACATGGGTATACCAGGTGAAATACAGAGAAGAGTATTGGAATATTACAGAGCACTGGGAAGATGGTGGTATCCGGAACTAGAATGATGGCTGATGGTGGTATCAGGAACTAGATGGGGAAGGTAAGACAGCCTGAGTCTCATGGTGTGTGATGGCTAACCAGACTTCCCAGCCATCCTCCAGTTCACAAAATGCCTTGCTAGTCTCATGATCTCTAAATTGAGGACTTTAAAGTTTCTTTGTAAAAAATAAATGAGTATACCATGGGAGAAGCCAAAACAACTAAATTTACCATTTTGGTTGTTTCTATTCTGTTTAAAATTTGTTAGGAATACACATGACTGACTTATAGAAGTGGATCATCTGCCCATTTTGCTGCTGGTATTGCCTAAGCCAGGGCTGGGGAAACTTTTCATGTTGGAAGGCAACATTAATGTATTACAGCCATAATCAAATGAGGTGGATTAGAGAAACTTCATTAGATAGAATTTAAAATGTACATTACTTTGTAAAAATCTAACTACTATGTGCTTAATAATTTCAAAAAATGAAAAAATATTTGTTACTATTGAGGTTAGCTAACCCATTCATGACTATTACATCTGCTTTTTGTTGGAAAGCATTTGAATAGGTAGTTGGTTGTGGCATGGAGGTCTGCAAGTTTCTGTTGATCCTCTAGAGGGGTGTCAGTCATTAGTGATTTTAAGGGCTTCTTGATCTGGCTTAGGTAGGAGAACGTAGATTTGTAGCAATAAGTGGTTGAAAAGCAAGAAAGCATTTTTTTGGCACGTTGCCCAAAGCTGAGATTTCTACTATTTTTCTATAGTTCAACTGGATTTTTCTTAGCATCAGACAATGAATCTAACATTCCATCTACTGAGAGCTCAATCAGTTCCATCTGTAATTCTTTTTTTTTTTAAAGAATTGTTTATTTTAATTTGTTTTGTTTGTTTGTTTGTCTGTTTATTTATTTTGAGACAGAGTCTCACTATGTTGCCCTAGGTAGAGTGCCATGGTGTCACAGCTCATAGCAACCTCAAATTCTTGGGATTAAGCAATTCTCTTGCCTCAGCCTCCTGAGTAGCTGTGACTATAGGTATTTATTTATTGTTTTGAGATCGAGTATCATTCTGTCATGCTGGGTAGAGTGCCGTGGCATTATCATAGCTCACAACAACCTCAAATGTTTGGACTCAAGCTATCCGCTTGCCTCAGCCTCCTGAGTAACTGGGACTACAGGCGAGAGCCACCATACCTACTAGTTTTTCTATTTTTAGTAGAGATGGGAGTCTGGCTTTTGCTTTGGCTGGTCTCAAACTCCTGAGCTCAAGCAATCCACCCTCCTAGGCCTTCCAGAGTGCAAAGATTGCAGTTGTGACCCACCACACCCAGCCCTGTCTGTAATTCTTTAGGTGCCTTAGTAACAGAAACCAGGTGAGGCCGAAATGCTAATTTGAGTGTGATGTCATAATTCTCCAAGTCAGTGAACCTTTCCTTGTATAGAGGGAATATAGTGTATTTGATGGGGATGTGGAAGAGCACAGAAAGTGGAAGCTGAAATTAAAGAAAATAAAACCTCAACTTTTCAGTGTTGCTCTGGGAAACATTCAGCTTATATACAAGTCAATCCATAAGCATTGTGCTGTGTATGGCACAATTTTCTCCACAAACACATATCCAGTTCTGTTCATGGTACAGGCACTGTCCTAGATGCTAGTGATACAGATCTAGGCAAAACACACCAAGACTCACATCCCAGGGGAGCTCACACTGGTGGATCCCGCACACACTGTACGTGTATGTGTGCACACCTTTGAGAGCGGTTCTCAACTGTATTAAAGGGCCGTGGCTTTAGGAAGGTTGAGAACTACTGCCTTAAAGGAAACACCGTCTTTGAGTGACATCAGGATTATAAAAACTGATTTAATAATTAATATATTTTTATGGGATCACCTTCATTATACTTCATCCCCAGAGAACTCATAATTAATAGTAGGAACTGTGACTGTTATGTCACAAAACAAAATGTCAGAAATACTGACAGCTATATTGCAAAGATGTCCCCTTGTTTTAAGTGTTTGGAAAGAGTGAAGAAAAGTTACCAAATTGACGGCTTTGTTTAAAACATTGTAATTATGTAAACAGGGAAATGATTATCACAATATAAAAGAAAACCCGAGTCTCTGACAAATCTCTCTGACAGCTTTGATTATTTTCCTGATCAATATTGAGGTACCTGTCTGAAACTCACAAAATCCCTTTTCATGGATGTGTCCTGAAAGCATTAATTCTCAGCTCACCCAGACCTCATGGAATTGAGCTCGGAACAATGACTAGTGTTAGGTGGCCAATTTCGCTGTCGTGTTCATTTGTCTTCTTCCCTGTTAAGCCTTCAAATTGCTGTCAAAGCACCATAGCAACAACCTGAGGAAGTTTGAAAATGCTGTCGAAGCACCATAGCAATAACCCGAGGAAGTTTCTATTCACCTGAAAACTCATTAATCACTTTTCCCTTCACATCTAGCTAGAATCTTTAGCTGAATTCCATTAGTTTTCTTGTAGTCCTGTATTTGTTTGGGCAGGGTTGGTAATAATTTTCTTAGATGTATGGTTAGCAAAGTCCTTTGAACATAAAAAAATGACTTTAAAAATTAAAAATACCATCTACTAATTATTTATACCGTAGAAGCTCCATACTTGACCACCTCCCCATACTGTCCACCTCCTTAAGCTGACCTAATTTTCATAGACTGGACATGCACCACTTGTACATATCACTACCACAGGCCTAGTTCCTTATATTGACCATTTTTTAAATCTTTCTTTGGATGGTCAACATATAGGGTTCTACTGCACTTTAATGGATATGGTCACTCTACTAAAAGGAAGTACGAATTTTCCACCAACAACCCATGAAATGTAATTTACACATGCATACATAGAAAAGTTTAAGAATATTATAATAAAGAAATTTTATTCATTGAGCTGTCACATTTTTCCTTATCCTTTGTGGTTTTCAGTTTTTGGTTTTGCATTCAGTTGAAGATTGCAACAAGTTTCCTAATTTATTTATTTTTAGTTCTTATGATGAATTATTTTATAAATACTGGTACTCCCATGAGTCTTAAAGACAGTTTCTTTTTCTTTTGTTATAATGTCCATGGCAGATTATTTCTACCAGCCACCATTAAATGAGGTACACCTAACCTTGAACTTTAGGAAGAGAAAGCAAAGAGTGTTCTCTTTTGTAAAATACAGACAGTATTTCACACAGTGTGTTGTCAAGAATGTTAGAGTTAATTATTACAAAGTGTGTAGAACAATGTCTGGCAATGTCTGGTATGGCATTTTGCATGTTGAAATGGTGTTTTGTGAAATAATCAGAGGCCAGTAATGGGTGTGTTTTTCTAATTAATCCTTTGCTCATTCTAAAGAAATCTCAAGACTTCCATTGATTTTATATCCTGGGTCTTTTTTTCTTTTTTTCTTTTCCCTCACAAATTCACCAAAATCTGTCATCCGGTAGTCTGTAACTCTTCCTCCACATCCTTTCTAATTGAAGGTAGATCTTCTAGAACAGATCAAGAACAGCTAAGGACGTGCAAAAAAATCTCTCTTCCATCCCTACCAAACATATGACTCATGACTTTGGAAACTGATTTTCATGATTGTTCCAATAAAACAGAACAACCATTCAGAAGAAAATTGGTAAGGCAGGAGGAAGTTCTACTATTTACATATACAGATCAAATTCAATAAGTACCAGCACAATAGTATAATTCAATGCCATTTGTCCTTGGTGTGTACCACTTCAGTGTCAGTGTGTCTTTAAAGAGCCCCTCTCTGCTGCTGCCACCTAAGTGGGTATCACCACTTTTTAGGAAATCTTCACTTGTATCTTTGTGATGAAGTAGCTCCAGATCACAATTGGTGAATGTGTTGGAATGTTGTTCTTTCTTCATTGGGATATGTGTAATAGTAGTTGAAGCAAAGTTGAAACTTTGCTGTATAGTATTTGTTATGGTTCACAGTCCTTACAAAATATGCAGTTTGGAAGCAAAAGGCTGTTCTGCATGAATACTATGAGCTTTGCTGGTTAAACTGGGGACAATTCTTTTTTAGGTAGATCAGATACAAGGCTGTCTTCACCAACTGGGTAGGTATGGATCATGACCAACTCACATTTTTGAATCTGCATCAGATGATCTGAATTTGCAGCAAGCTTGTTGTGTTTATGAATTGTTTCCTGGACTCAGTCTTCAAGCATTTGCACCTGACTAAAACTTTTTGCATTAGTAAAGCAGATTCTTTGTCCTCTATTTCCAACATGTTCTTAACTCTCCATAAGTAGAGTACAAGCCTCATGTTGGTATTTGGTAATTTTGCAGAGAGCTTCCTGGGGCAACTTGACCATGAAGAATATTACACCACTCCAGATCTGCCTGAGGAATAGGAGACTCAACAGCAGCTAATTACCATTAGCACCTGCAGATTTGGGTCTTCTATTGTCCAAAAATTTAAATAAAATTCACTAACTTTTTGAAGGGAAATACATCTTGCATTATTTTATAGTGTTTCATGGAAGATTCTGCTGAACAGCCCACAGTGATTTAGATATAGGGACCTAAAGAATTATTCAACATATTAAACTCAACAGTTGTCTTCATGATTCTGCCATGTAAGGGCAGTGATCCATAACAAATGCTGTTTTATGAGATTCATAAAAAGTCTCCATTTTGTTTTAACCCCATCCCCCCTTCTCAGTCTCTCCACCCAGGCCAGTTTTTCTTGGAAAAACTCAAGAGAGTGGCCATATTTTTGATCGTAGAGATTTTATTAACTTTCCCACTAAGTTCAAAATGTAGGAGAATATTTTTGTAAGAGTGTATAAGGAACACCTTTTTTCTTGGCTGAGCTCAGGCTCCAATATGAGTTGATAAGGCACTGCTCAAATTTCTCAGGAGTTCACTCTTGAGGTAGGAGAGGGGAGGGATTTAGTCTAAAGTATTATCATTTCAGATTCTTCTACATTGTTCATGCATGTTAGGAGGAGTGAGATCTCTGGAAAATAAATATAGCCTCTAGATACTTTTCTTAACCTTTGTCATTGAGGTTTTCATCATGCTACACACAAATCCTCAGGCCACTATTTTCACCAATAAAAATACATTTTTGAGATCTAGTATGCTAATTAGCAAGTAGTAATAGCTTCCAGATTAGAACTCACACTTACTGCTCCTGGCTCTTGTAATTCTTTCTTTCTTTCTTTCTTTCTTTCTTTCTTTCTTTCTTTCTTTCTTTCTTTCTTTCTTTCTTTCTTTCTTTCTTCCTTCCTTCCTTCCTTCCTTCCTTCCTTCCTTCCTTCCTTCCTTCCTTCCTTCCTTCCTTCCTTTCGCCACTGACAAGCTGTGGTCTAATTTTATTTTTTTTAATTTTTCTTATTAAATCAGAACTTGTACATAAATACATTTATGGGGTTCAATGCACTGATTTTATATCCACTTTGGAATACTTACATCAAACTGGTAAACATAGCTTTCACCTCACTTACCCGATTGTTGTGTTTAGACATTTACAGTCTACTCTTAATACTTTTGACACATACTAATGCAATATGCACCACAGGTGAGTTCCCACTGGTTACCCTCCCTCTACCGAACCTCCACCCTTGCCTTCCCTCCTTCACTCTGGCCTATAGTTTGTGTTTTATAATTCACATAGAAGTGTTGGTGATTATATATTGGTTTTGTAATAGTACTGAGTATACTAGATACTTTTTCTTCCATTGTTGAAATGCTTTACTAAGAAGAATGTGTTCTAGCTCCATCCATGTCAATGTAAAAGAGGTAAAATCTTCATCTTTTTATGGCTGCATAATATTCCATGATCTACATATACCACAATTTGTTAATTCATTCATGGGTTGATATGGAAACTTAGGCTGCTTCCATGACTTGGCAATTATGAATTGGGATGAAATGAACATTCTGGTGCAAATATCTTTGTTGTAAAATTATTTTTGTTCATCTTCATATTTACCTAGTAGAGGAATTGCAGGATTGAGTGGCAGGTCTACTTTTAATTCCCCAAGTCTTCTCCAGACTCCTTTCAAAAGGAACTACACCTGTGGAACACATTGCAAGGGTACAATCAAATCTATAAGTATTAAACACAAATATCTTAACACTATGACTAACTAAATAAGGTGAAATCTATCTTAATTAGTAGGGTGTAAGCACTTCAATTTGTACAGATAATCAACATATTGAATCCCACAGAGGCATAAATATATTCATGATCTATGTATATAGGACTTAATTTTTAAAAAAGGAACATATTATCTTGCATTTCTACCAGCAGTCCATAAGTATTCCATTCTTTCCACATTCACACCAACAGCAGTAGTTTAGGTATTTCGTTATGTGGGCTACTCTTACTAGAGTTAGATGATATCTCAAAGTGGTTTCGATTCACATGTCTTTGATGATTAACGATGATGAGCATTTTGTCATGTGTTTGTAGGCCTTGGGCTTGTCTTCAGAGAAGCTTCTCTTCAAATCACTTGCCCACAATGAAATGGAATCCCTTGTTCTCTTCTTATTCAGTAGTTTGTTTTCTCTGTGGATTCTACTTATCAAACCTTTGTGAGAAACATATCTTGAAAATCTCTTCTCCCATTCTGAGGGCTGTCTGCTTGCTTTATTTCTGTGTTCTTGGCTGTGCAGATGCTTTTTAGTTAAATCATATCCCAGTAATATATTTTTGGTGTTGCTTCCATTGCCAGAGGGTTCTCCTCTTTAAATATTCCCCCAGGCCAATTTCTTTAAGTGTTTTCCCTGAACTCTCTGCAAATATCTTTAAAGTTTCATGTCTTAAGTTGAAATCTTTTATGCAGTGAGAATCAGTTTTTTTGTTAACGGTGAAAGGTGAGGGCCAGTTTCAATCTTCTACAAGTCTGCCAATTCACCCAGCACCATTTGTTAAATAGGAAATTTTTTCCCCCATTTATGTTTCGGATAGACTTATCAAAGATCAAATGAAGGTAAGTAGGTTCATTTCTTAGTTCTCTACTCCATTCCACGCCTCTACTTGTCTGTTTTTGTTCCAGTACCATGCTGTTTTTTTTTTTTTTCTTTTTGCAGCTTGTGGCCAGAGGTGGGTTTGAAACCCCCACCTCTGGCATATGGGGGCGGTGCCCTACTCCTTTGAGCCACAGGTACTGCCCAGTGCCATGCTTTTTCGATCATTATAGGTTTATAGTTTATCCAGATGTCTGATAGTGTCATTCCACCTGCTTTGTTTTTATTTCTCAACATTGTCTTGGCTATTCCAGGTTTTTTTCTGATTCCATATAAAACGAACTACTATTTTTTCCAGCTCTTTAATGTATGACAGTGGTGCTTTAATAGGGATTGCATTAAAATTTTCTATTGCTTTGGGTCAAAAATATGATTCTCTCAATTGATGCAGAAAAAGCTTTTGATAATATCCAGCATTATTTCATGATCAGAACACTTAATAAATACGCTTAGATGGGTCATTTCTTAAGCTGATAGAGGTCATCTACAGTAAAGCCACAGCCAATATCATATTGAATAGAAGAACACTGAAAACTTTTCCACTCAGATCGGGAACTAGATAAGGATACTCATTGTCTCCACTGGTATTCAACACAGTAATGAAAATGCTAGCCATTGCAATCTGGCAAGAGAAGGCAATCAAGTGTATTCAAATGGAGTCAGAGGAGGTCAAACTCTCACTCTTCGCAGCTGATACGATTTTACACATGGAAAACCCTAGGGACTCAACTACAAAACTGTTAAAACCACAATAAAAAAGAAAAGAGGAATTATAGGTGAAAAGCCTATAAGTAAACCTTCAAATGGTTCCATTTTGTGAAGGCGAGTTTGAAGTCTTTTGTGAGTTGGAAGGAAAAGAACATGGACAGAGCTCCATATGTGGCTTAGGGCCTAATGGCATAGATGTGATTTAGGGCTGAGCTTCATGGGGGCAGCCCTGTAGGCAGTTACCTGTATATCTCAGGAATTTGCAGAATACTCCCTAAAGGTGATTAACTGCCTCCAGATGGTCTGTTAAAGATCAAGCATTCAAACAGCTTATTTCCCCAGAACCTTGTTTTGTGGTTTTGTTTGTGAACATTTAGCATATGAATAACTGTAGTGAAGTGGTTGTTGGTTAATCCAGGTAAACCTTAGCCCATAAGAATAGCTTTAGATAATGTTAGTAAAGTAGTTATCAGTTAATCCAGTTAATCTGGAGGCCACTAGTTGCCAGGCAGTAAGAGGCTTAGGGCGAAGGTTTAAGTCATATGTTCATTGACTATGTTATGTGAGTAGTTATTAGTCAATTCCATTAATCCATAGGCCCCTATGTGCCAGGCAGTAAGAGGCCTGGGGCCAAGGTTTAAGTCAATGTTTAATGATTAATTTATGTGCCTACATAAGCTTTGGTGGAAAGAGTAAAGTCTCTGTTTGCCTGAGTGAGGTTTCGGCCTTCCTTATTCCCTGACATTTCATCACAGGGTCAACCTCTGCACACCACACACAGAAGAAACATTTACACAACAGCCTTGCCTATTGAACTCAGTCCACACAGGGCAATCACTCTCCCATTCAGGTGTTCTGAAACCTGCTCCACCAGACACAGCCTGAACCAAGGGTCAACACCATAACTGGCTGGACTTAGTCATAACCAGGGGACTACTCCTCCTCCCACCAAGTGTCCCTTTCTTCCTACCCTCTTTTTTCCCCATAGTCACAGATCCCATCAGAATGGTTGGTGGTCCACACTATGCCCAGATCTCTCAGGAAAGGATGAAACACTATACTTTGCAAGGGATAGAACTTCAGACTGCCTTGGGAGCGGGTAAGGGTGGACTGGGAGTTTGGACCTGTGGGGGAAAATACCTCTTTAATTTTATGCCTGGAGGGTGGTGCCTAGGTTCATAAGAGGAAGCTCCCTGGAGAAAGAAATCTGTTGTTTAGCAGCTCTCTCTAACGAGGTAAAATGAAAGGTCTTTTATCCCCTCTTTTCTTGCAGACAACCTGCAGCAGGTCTCTTGCTTGGGGGAGGGGGTCTTCCATCCTCTAGTTGATAGGCTTTGTACCTGTAATTTGTTTTCTTGAATTTTCTTCCTTGGAGTTGCAGCTTTCCAAACTTCTTTTTTGGCTCAGCTCCCCATCTTTGGCTTCCTGGAGTCCACTTTGTCCAATATTTCTCTCTCTGGTCAGGAGCTCTACTGATGGTTGCTACCAGTTGGCCATCTTCCTAGAATCACCAGATAATTTTTAAATGACAAAGTTTTTGGACAGTTTGGCTGCTGAATTATGCCACTTACTATATGTAAGTAGGAAGCCTGAATGGATATGTACTCTGGTGTAACCTTGGTTGGCTCGCTGTAGGGTCACATAAAGACTTTCAGGTGTTTTTTTGTTTAAATATAAAGATATTCTCTGGTATGATTCTCTACATTTCTGTAACCGAAAGATAAATTTGTAACAGTTGATATCCTTATCTACATCCTTAACTACTTTCATTGTCATTTGTAAACTTGGTCTCCTTTGTAACACTGAGCCAGGAGACCTTATTGGTTGATGCTCTAACCTTAAGTTCTGTCCCACCTTCCAGTGGCTCATTCCCTTTCAGGACATGGCAGTAGTGAGTGTCTCCTAGGGTTATGAACCTGACATGGCTTAATTGTCTCCTGATGGCTCTGGAGATAGCTAGATTCAGGTGATTAGGTGATTATCCCCATCTTCTCCTTGTGAGTTCACTAACCGCTGCCCTGCTCCATGGGATTGAGAGCCCACCTAAGCAGTCACAATAGAGGCCCCCACAAACCCACTTCTTCTATATTCAGTCCAAGATTAAGTTTTTGATCCATCTCTTTTCCATTTCCAGGCCTAGTTCTGGTAAGCCTATGGCCTCTATGAGGTCTCTGGGCACCTATAAAACTCTCAAGTACATATACCCTTTCTTCTTTCATGTCCTCCAGGATGTTTTTACTCAGATAGTGATTGGGGGGAAAGCAACTAGGTCAGTCCTGTGCTCATGGACTTGTTCGGGAGAGGCCTTCATAAGCTTTCCTCTGTATGCAGCAGCTCATGACAAAGAGAGCCTGATGTCAGAGAGAGGGGGAAGTGGTGGTGTGGCAGTAGAAACAGGTGCATGGTGAAGAATGAGTACTAGAAGGAGGGGTTGCAGCAGGTTGTGGAGAAGGAGGTTGTGGCATAGATAGACTAGAAGGAGGAGTATGAGGTGGTGTTCATGTTGCAAGATAATATACTGTGAAATATTTTGGAGGAATACAATTAATACAATATAGTTTTAAATTTGGAGTAGGAAAGGAAGCAGAATGAGGAGGATAAGGAGGAGAAAAAATAGAGCAGAGGAATGATGTGAAGAAGGAGGAGGAAATATAGGTGGAG
Organism: Arctocebus calabarensis; assembly: GCA_963573935.1. NCBI lineage: Eukaryota > Metazoa > Chordata > Mammalia > Primates > Lorisidae > Arctocebus > Arctocebus calabarensis. Next base: position 2,738 of record CAUYON010164948.1, on the reverse strand, counting down.
AAGGAAGACTGGAGGGGGATGTGAAGGATGTGAAGAACAAGAAAAATACAAGTGGTTTGCGGAGAAGGAACGAGAGGTGTTGGAAGAGGAAGAGGAGGAGAGATGGAGAAGGTGGATCAGGAGGAGGTGGCAGAGCAGTAAAATAGTTTGAAATTTCATGGAGGATGAAAAAGAAATACAATACACTTTAAAAAATCCTGCTGGAGGAGGAGGAAGAAAGGTGAAAACAGAGGAAGAGGAGGAGGAGGATGTAGAACATGGTGGGGAAAAGGAGGAGGAGAAATAAATGCCACAGGAGGAGGACAAGTTGGAGGGGGAGGTGGAGGAGGATAAGGAGGTGAATGATATGTTCACAGTGCAACTGTCTTATGTTCACAGGAAAGACCTTCATTACCTACATATAAGCCCTGTGCTTTCATAAAAGAAAATAGGATCATTGTTAAATTCAGTTAATGGCTCTCTGGCTCATGTGTTGGAAGACATATTTACAAATGTCTTTTTCTTTACTGAGATCCATGATAACAAACTTCTGCAAGAGTTTGAGGGGGGGACACTGTGATCCAAGTTTTTCTCATCTTTGTTTCTTTCACTGTTGGAGATGGAAGGAGGAGGAGGAAGATGAGGAGTTGCTCGAGTCAAAATAGTCATTTTGCTAGCATTCAATCCCTGCAGGGTTGGTAGTCTGAAGTTCTTTCCAGAGTAGATAGGAGACATGCTTTGACTTTCAAACTGTGCCACTCGGCCACAAAATGGCTTTTCTCAGCGTGCAGGAGCTGCCCACTTTCCACAAGTGTGGCTGCCCAGCTCAGCAGTAGCACCAGAGCTGGCCTTGCACTGGGAACCTGTGGGCTGTTACTCCTGAGTAGCCCACCCACACCTTTGGGCTGTTACTCCCGAGTAGAACCTCCTACAATGGTGGTGCCCTGCTACCAACCAAACTGATGACCGGTCTACATTGCCTGAAGTTTCAATCCTTGCTGCCGGGTACTATTCAAGTTCACTTACTTGCTTAAGTCCTCCCAGAGAAGCTCTGGCAAGCACCCAATTCCAAGAACCCTGCAGGACAGGCCTTCCCTGTCTTTGGCCCTCCAGTGGAGGGATGACTGGCCTCTGTACTTGCCCCCAGGCAGTTGCCTTCTGTGCTGGCCTTCCACTGTTGCTGATGTCCTTGATGAGTCCTAGAGTCCCCTGCTGGTGCACTGTGATGTTTCTTGGCAGGACACCATGGGAGGAGGTGGCTAGAGTTCTCTCCCTGGTCTCACCATCATTAATTACCAAGAAGTTTCTAGTCTGGCATCTTGCTCCACTCTGTCTTATTTATGTTAAAAACGATAGTAGTGATAATGATTATATCTGTACAGTTGCCCCAGTGTGTGAGTACATTGTGCTCACTGAAATGACTTTCTTCAAACTCATTCATGTAGCACACTGTATCTGATGTATTTTGCCTGCACAGTTTTATTCCACTTATATATATGATATGATTACCAATATGGAGAAAATCATGTCTATTTTGGTATTCATATGTTTTTCTCCTATTCTTAGGATGATCAAAGTTTTGCATAAATACAAACTTTGAGGAGATACTGCACGAGAAAGACTGTGAGGGATCCATTGGACCCCGTGAGTAGCTCAGTTCTGATTTAAACTGATAAGACATATGTTTTTAATTTAAGAAAGAAGGGTGTGAGCAGCCTCCCTGGTGCTAAGTGGAAATGAGGATTCAAAAAGTTTTGAAACTTTCTAAGTGATGCTTTTTCTATAAGTTTGTAGCCTAAAGAGATTCAATGAAGGGAACCAAGATGAGATGTGAAAAGTGGTTCTTATTTTTCCCCCTAAGGCTTTATCTACTGCCAGATTGTTTTGAGGCTCTTTTTCTTCCTTGACCATAGATTATAGATGGTAATTCATACAGCACTAAATGCTGTTCTTTCCTAGGGAGTTCGTTGTCCAGCTGTACTGTAAGCTGCACACAGGTACAAAAGTCTAAAATGCTACAGAAAATATGTACATGAAATGTCTCTTCATGACCCAAACTTGAAGAGAATCTAAAAAAGAAATAGTCTGGGTATGGTGGCTCATGCCCGTAATTCCACCACTCAGGGAATCTAAGGCAGTGGATTGCTTGAGCTCAGAAGTTCCACACTGACATGAGCAATAGCAAATTCCTATTACTATTAAAAATGTAAGAACTAGCTGAATGTAGTTGTGGGTGCCTGTACTTTCACTCTTCAGGAGGTTGATGCCAGAGGACCCCTAGAGCTCAAAATTTAGAAGTTGCTGTGAATTATGATGCCATGGTACTCTAGTCCGGGTGACAGATTGTGACCCTGTTTCAAAAATTAACCAGAAGAAATAAGCAAGTTTGTCTGCACCTCTAGTCTTTCATTGAAGGTCACTGTTGAGTTCACTACTTTACACCACTCCAGTAGAGGTTAAAATGCTATTTTCACATTGGAAGGTATATACCTGCATATCAGAATTGTCTGGAAATATCCTGAAACCACTTTTAATTTGCTTCACTTTAGGAAATGAAAATAGGGTATAGACTTAACAACTTTTCCATTACCACATCTGCAGAGTCATGGGAAATCTAAGGCATTGATTTATTCTTAGGCTCATTCGCATTCTCTCCTTGGATAAAGAGGATAAAGAAGGCTGGTAGAGGGCAGTAGCTCTGTCTCCTGTGGGAATTTCTGACTTGGCCCAAGGACCATCTCAGCTAGAAGGGACATTTT
>CAUYON010164947.1:0-32254 GCA_963573935.1 Arctocebus calabarensis | reverse complement strand
TCCACCTCCCAAGTAGCTGGGACTACAGGCGCCCGCCACAATGCCTGGCCATTTTTTGGTTGCAGCTGTCATTGTTGTTTGGTGAGCCTGGGCTGGATTCGAACCCGCCAGCTCAGGTGTACGTGGCTGGCGCCTTAGCCCACTGAGCCTAGAGCTTAAAATTCAAAAGTCACAAATGAAAAGATTGATGAATTTGACAACACATGCCCACACACACTAATAAATACATGCATGTGTGCACACACACACTTTATGCTGTAACAAAACATGATAAGCAAAAATTAAAAATACACATTAAAATCCCAGGGAACCTCATACTATGGATAAAAGGAGTAAATTTTTTCGTTTGTGAAGCATTCCTAGAAACTGAGAAGAAAAAGACCAACAAATAAAATAGAAAATAAGCAAAAGTCACAGGCACATAGTTCACTAAGCATAAACACAAATGGCCCTTTATCTTCTGAAAAGATATTTTAAAAGAGCACTCACTTATGGATAGGAAGTCCATATTAAAATTCCGAAACTGTGAAGAATCCAAAAGTTTGAGAACAGACTCTCTCAATGGGGGTGTGGAGAAAGAGGCCTTCTTACATGTTACCAGTAGAAATGTAAAATGATACAACCTTTAATTGGAGTAAAATGCACACTATATACTGATTTGAAGATGTGTTTACCTTTGACTCAGTTATTTTTTTGAAATTTATTCCACAAATATAGATTCTTATGTATGAAATTATTGATTATTATATTAAATAAATAATATATTTACAGAAGACTCCTTATTATGACATTTCTAATGGCAAAGGATCGGGACAAAACTCAACTGTTTATCAGTAGAACACTAGTTAAACAAACTCTGGCACATCCACAATGGAATATTATGCCACTGTAAGAATAAATGAGGAAGGTATCTCCTGACTGATACAGAATGATTCCCGGGATAGATGACTAATGATCAGAGCAAAACACAGATCGGTGTAGATAGTAAAAGAGAGATGGAAGGACTGCATATGTTTATTTGGGTGTGTTAAAGAATCATGGCAGAACCAACAGGACACTAATAAAATTGTTACCTAGAATAAGCAGAGGAAAAATTTGTGAAGAAAGTGCAGAGACAAGTATGAAACTTCTCTGTGTGTCCTATATGGTTGTGACTTGTGAATCATGAGAATGAAACTATTAATAATTATTTCTTTGAAAAGAAATAAAAAACAGCAAGACTGTAGATATTAGTTATGGGTATAAAACAGCAGCCTTTCCGAAAACAGTAGGACTGTGGATATTACCTACGAGTACACATCCTATATTTATTTTATTTGAATAAGATCAAAGTAATAAAGTAATATATGCAGAAATAAATGTCACAATATCTAAGTGTACAAACAAGAAAACTTGATATAGTGGGGAAGGCATAATTTTAGAACCAGAGCGATCTAGTTCAAATTAAATCTCTTCCATATAATTAGGGATTTGACTTTGGTATCTTTCATTCTTTTATTTCTTTGTCTATGAAAAGAGATTGATAACATCAGCCTTCTAGAGTTCTTGTAAAGGTCAAATAAAAAGAGAGATTTAATATTCCTGGTACTAATCTGGCTCATCAGACACGCAGTTAACTGATGCAGAATCTGGAATTTGACCCACTTCACCTGCTTTCCAGAATGTCCCTTCTTGGTACATAACATAAACAGTGACAATTCTGATGTCGGGAATAGTCATTCCCGTTTCTTCTGGTCATCCTACAACTCCTTGGAAATTAGCCAAGATCTTATTTCCTTCATTAAGGCTCCTCTTCTAGGGATTCTATTTCAATAATAGTTATCACTACAAAAGTTATGAGTTTTATGTATAATTTTTATCTCCTAAGAAACATAAGATCCTTTTGTCACTTTTGTCATTGTAACTAAAAACATTATAAATGTTCATTTTATTTTGCTTCTCCATATGATAGATATCTTAAATATTAAGTAGCCAAGCTACTTAAGTCTAATTGTTACATTTTTTAATATATATCCTTTAAATAATATCCTTTGCCATTTGCTACATGTAACTGTTTCTTTCTAAATAATATCCAATTCTTACAATTATCAAAATTATTTTAATAACTGATAGTATTCTAGGTACAGTATTATTTAAGTATTTCCCGTTCTCGTGTTTCCATAAGCCAGGTGATATTACCATCAGAACTGATATTGAATTATAAAAATGGAAACCATTTAGAAGTTTTTAGTTGTTTACTCTTTAAACATACATTTGTTCTATTGTAGCATTTGTCATTTGAATATACATAGGGAAATAGCCATTCTACTATAAAATAGCATATTATCAAAACTAACCAGGAAAATTCTACATCCCATATGTAGTTCTCAGTCTTACTGTTCCACTTTTGACTGGCAATTTATCGTATCCTAACTTTTCCTTGGCAAAATTGGATTTTGTGTTGTTCCTGGAAGCATCAATTTATAGTGAAAATGAAAGAACATTTAAGAAACAATTTAAAATATAAAACTAATATTTATCCAAATAATTATTAAGCCAATTAATTTAATTTTGCTTGATCATTGGAATGAAAACAAACTGGCAAATGACCCTGGACACCAGACTTAAAGTTATACTTCAAGACTTCCTTATTTTCCTGTTTTTAATTACACATACACATTCTACAAGAGTATAGATGTTTTGCATCTTTAAACACAGAATGTTGACAATATGTAGTTTGTCTTATATAATAGTAGGTACTTTTTAATTAAAACAAAATTTCCAGTTATTTTAATCTATTAATTTAAGTAATAGTTTTTTTATTAAGTGTTTACCACGTGTGAGAGTCTCTGCTTTGTCCCACATGACATCAATTACATGTCATGACAACCCAATACTCAATGAAATAAGTCCTCTAATTATTCTCATGTTTAGAGGCGAGAAAAGTAAGGTGTAGAGAGGTTAGAAAGCTTGTGCAAGGTCTCCCACACTGAACAAGTGAGAGAGATGAACTTGTCATGCTGACCTAGGGGCCTGTAATCCAGCTGGTTACTATACTGTCTAAGGAAGTTGCACGTATTTTAGGATTAAAACATGGAGATCCTTTGTTTGTGCTTTCAGTGCAGATAATATGATTATGATCATCATTAGCTTAGATTTCATATTCCTGAATTTGGAACTTCATGGTCCTTACTTTTCTGTGAAATAAACCAGAAGGTATAACTGATCAAAGGTGATTTCATTGAAAACACAATTAGAAAATTCACATATAGGTAAATTTGTAGAGCACTAAAAATGTTTTTTGTTGGTGATATAGCTAAAATAACAACAGTAAAGAAAAGTCATTAAATTTCACTTAATGAAAGATTCAATAGGGCTGTCAATCTGCTGAATAAATAACATTCCTGCTAGTTATAAACATTACCTTTTTTGTTTTTAAATCACATAGATTTTTACAAAAGATTGATAAAAGTAAACGGGAAAATTTTTTAAATTAGAATTTGAGCATAAACTTTGATATGAGCCAATTTTTACCAAAGTAAAATGTAATCTCTCTCCTCCCTTTTCCATGAGTCAATAGTATTTCTAGGAACAATTTGAACCTAAATGCCACTTAATGTGTACATATCATAAAACTATCAGGACTATGAAACTTAAGACTATATTTTAAGTTTTAACTAATCTTGTTTTATCATGTATATTTTTAAAAGGAAGGTGTAGGTAGAGAGTAAATTGATAAGCAATCATGAGCTTTATTCATAGTTAAGGCTCTTCCAATGGGACACTTGTATTAGCAAATACATTAATAAATTGTAAGTTAGTGCTTGATTTGAAATTCAAGTTATACTCAAGAGAGGTGATATTTCTGCTTTTATGGGAGTATTTTCTATCTGAAGTAAGCATGTGTCCGAGTATTTATTTAGAAGCAAATATATAACTAAATTGTGTTCCTCTCAAATTTGCATGTTTAAGCCGAACCCCCTCTTGTACTTCAGGATATGATTATGTTTGGAAATAGGATCTTTTAAAAGGTAATTAAGTTAAAATGAAGTCATTAGGGTGGGTCCCGGTCCAGTATGACAGGTGTCCTCATGAGAGCAGATGACACATACAGGGGAAAGAGCATGTGAGGGACACACAGGGGACAGATCATCATCTATCCCAAGAGGAGAGGCCTCAGAAGGGACTGCTCCTGCCTTGATCGGGAACATCTAGCTTTCAGAATTGTGAGAAGATAATTTCTACTCTGTATGCCATGTAGTCTGTGATACTTGGTTATGACAGCCCTAGCAAGCCAAGACACGGAGCAAGTTCTGTCAGATCAAATCGAATGTGATGGGACAGGGAGGGACGGAGGGGTTACCTAAGACTGGATGCCCAGAGCATGCTTCTCTAAGGAGGATGCATTTAAACTAAGATCTAAGTGCTAGGAAGGGGCCAGCTCTATGATGCTCAGAGGGGAGAGCAGGCAGGCAGGAGGAATGGGTAGGGCACAGTTTCTATGTTCAAAAAACCAAAAGAAAGCAGATGTGAGTTAAGTCTGATGGAAGAGAGTACGAAACGGGATTGTATTCCCGATAAAGAGTTTAGAAGTCAAGGAGAGATGTCTTATTTTGAGAGTAGTGGAAAGTCACTAGATGGTAATATTATAGAACTAATTCTATATGACTGAATGCACATTTTCAAAAGATACCACTGGTTGCTAGGTGGGGGATAAATATAGGGGGCAAGCAGGAACAAAAAATAGGCCATCTAGGAGGTTACCATGGTTGTTCAGGCAAAAGATGTATTGGCATGGGCAGGTTGGTTGTTGTGTAGATGGAATGTCTGGTTAGATCAGAAGTGTGATTCTCAGGATGAGACCACAGTTCTCACTGCCAGATTGTGATTGCTGTAGGGAGGATCAATCATTTTGGGTTAAGTAACTAGGTGAGATTGGGAAAGCTCAGGAAAGAGCAGGTTTAGGGGTAAATTAAGAAATCTGCTTTGGCTGTGTTATTTTGGAAATCTCAGCTGGAAGGGTGAGCCTGAATTTCTGGAGTATATCAGTTCTGGTGATACGAAATTGGAAGTGACTAGTACAGATATAGTAGCCTGGGAATTGCATGAACTTGCCCAGAGAACAGAAAATGTTGCCTCTCACCACAGGGTAGTTACCTGGAGTGTCATTGGGGCTAGGACTCAGCATAGGCCTTAACGCATTTTTCAAAATACATGATGCTTTTGAGACTTGTGCTGACATTACGTCTGATCTAGGTAGAATTAGATGTCTTGTGCATGGTTATCTTTTCCTAGACTTTCAGTGAAATGTACCAAAACACTCATTTTAAAAACAAACAACTTAGGATAGCTCTCTTTTTCTCTTCATATATATATATATTTTCCCAAACCATCTTTGTACACTAGAACTCTCTATTCAATGTTCTCTTTAAAGCTCCTTGTGCCCATCATTTATAAGAAATTTTAGGAGACCTTCAGAAAAATGAAAATCAGACCTAGTACTTTAAAAAAAATTACATGGGTGGTACATATTTGAAGGGTCAGTAGAAAACTTCTTCTAATCATTTTGAATGGTCCACTACCTTGGGAAGTTTCTTCATAAGCAAGAGCTAATCCGTGCTTGTGGGCCTCTCAGAGGGAAGCCCTTTGAAGCCTGTCAGCCCTCTCTTCAGGCACCTGTCGCTTCTTTCTGCACTATGGACTCTCCACCTTGTTCTCCTGAGACTCCCAGCCCTGGCGACTCCAATGAGAAGGTGCTGTGTGATCCGCCTGAAGACTTCTTTAAAACTCCATTCTCAACCTATCTGACTTTTCTGGTTGGAAGCAGAAACTTCTTAAAATTTGGAGTGCTACACGGCTGCCCTGGGATGTTAGGAATGCTGTGTCAGCCATGTCTATACTTTGACTTGTCTTTTCTAAGCCTGCAGTATTTCCCCACCTTATTTGTGTAGATCAGGAGATTGCAGGACTGCTCTCGAATGCTCGCAGGCTTCCCCAGGCTGCCTGCCCAGAAGATCGCCATTGCAAGGTGTTAGGCTGGAGATTTCATGTACCAACCTGGGTTGCTGGCCTCTGATTCTTTTCTCTTCCTCTCATTAGTGCTAAAATCTTTTCCTGCTTCTGAACTGGAAAGAATAGTATATTTTTCCCTACATCTTCCTTAGCAAGCAAAACTTTTCTTGCTCTAGTGTGTCTAAATTATAATTTAGACCTTCTAGGTTTCCTTTTGATATACAAAGAGAACCAAAATAGCACATTGATGAATTTGAAACATTTTAGTGGAATATAGTAAAATAAAATTAATCCATAAAATTGACGGATTCATACCTTTCTGTCTCCTCCCAGAGTAGTTGTGGCCTTTCTGCCTGTAGATCTTGGCTTTGTAAAGTAAATTCCTCAATAAATCCTTCAGCAAAATAATTAAATGAGTAAAATGACAGAAAGTGAAAAGGTGCACAAGGAAGATGCTTGATCTCCTCCATGTTGAATTACTGAATTAGGAAGCAACAGAGAAGAGAGAATGAGGGCACTGGGGAGCTCTTTGGCAAAGACTTTTCAACAGTGAGGTGTAACGGACTTGCCCCTACGCAGCTGTCATGGTCACCTGGAAGACACATGAATGAAAATAATTATTTCACTTATGAGAAGCTTTGCACATGTTTATTACATCATTGATAAAATCCCACCAAATGCTTCTACCATTCATTACTTCTTGAGACTATAACCCAGATATGCATGAGACACACCAGAGAAGCTGGAAGCCCCGTGTTCTTTTGGTTACATGTGACAGCCAGAGCGTGTGAGTGCACAGCCTTCCCTCAGAAAAGACGCCACTGGAACACACATGGATTTTTTTTTATTATTGTTTCAGGTTAATTTTAGGGTACAAAGAATTAGGTTTTGATGTTTGCATTTATTAGGTAGAGTCCATCTTATAATTACCCCCACCTTTCAGAGGTGTGCCATACACCCTAACATTGTGCCCATTAAGTGGGGGCACCCAAGTCTCCCCCCTCCTGTCTTCTCCCCACTCCTTCATTCCCCACCAACCCTGGGATGGATTTCAGTTTTTATCTTATGTGGGCTTGTTTTAGATTGTCTACTGGCTTCATCTTCGTATTGAGTACGTTGGATTCTTACTCCTGCATTCTTGTGATACTTTACCAAGAAGAATGTGTTTCAATCTGTGTTCCATTTATGAGACAGAGCCTCAATCTGAGGCCTAGCGAGGGCACCATAGCAATGGCTTAGCTCACGTGGATTTTTAAAGTATTGTTCATTCACAATAATCAATATAAACTTTGTAAGATCAGATAGGTATCTAGTTTCAAGTGACAGATAAGGAAAGAAAAATGAACAAAACCTCTGTGTTATAAGGGAAATCCTATCACACAGTGAGAGGGTGATGCTTTATTCCAGCTGAATGGAGCAAGGTGAGAGGCTTGAAGAATGGTGGTATGGCCAAATTGATCCATATTGAAGGTAAAAGAAATGCATTAATTTCAGGGAGGTTGATGCCAGACCTGATATTCCTGCCTATTTCTAAATACCAGCACTAGAGAAAGTGGATTTAGAAATAAGAATCTAGAAAACATTCCCCCTCCTGTTATCACTGATGTGTGGTTGGTCCATACGTATTGGAACAATACGTTTGCAGGACCTTCTGCTTAGGCTGCTCCTGTGAAAGCTGCCCCCTACTTCTATTGTCTATTGACAAAAGTGTTTAATATCGTTTATCTTTTGACCTTTTATCTATTTGCCCTTTGAGTTTATTTGCACCAGCCAGTGGGTCCCTGTGATACAGAGCAATCTAATGGTATTTGTTCGGTAAATCGAAACCACATCAAAGCTGCCTGCAGTGGTACAGAGCTCTACTTTTTTCTCCAAGATGCCTACAGATAACAGCAAGCACTATGGAAAGATGTGAGTGTAAATTACAGTTTCAGGCCATTTCCTCTTTGTGATTTACATTCCTCACTTATGTTGGAACAAAATCCACAATGTCACACGTCTGAAATCAGGCAGAGGAGTATTATATAAATACGGGAGAAATATGCAGCTTATGTTTATGGCAAAGAATGTGTTAGAAACTTAGTTTTCACTTATTTTACAAATAAATTTGAAGGAGTCTATGTTAAGTGGAATGAGCATAACCTGTTAATATGCTTCTCTTTTTTCCTCCTTTTATTATTCTGTCAAAACGATGGAAAACCCCCAGATGTATGTACACAGTACTGGCTGACTCCCAAACTGTGTCATTAGATTAGTATTCAACTTAATGTTTGGGGGCTTAGCCATTATAATTAATCATCCTCTAAGTGCAGAAAGATACTTAGTACTCTGTCCCTACTTATTATTTAGATTTTTAGTTCTGTAGTGAAGGGCCTAAGGAAAAGATTAATTAAGTCAAACACTTTGGGGTTATTCTGTCATCATTGAACAGAGGATTTACATATATAACTGGCATTAGCATTGGGGAATTTTTCTCCTGTAATGAAAACAACTCTCGCTAAATGAATTTGTCCAGTAACACTAATACACACCAGATTTAACCTAATGAGTGTCTCTAATATTTTACTTCTATTATTTCACATATTTTGTACTACATTAATAACCAATCACTTAATATGCTTTGAGCAACATATATTATGTTTTATGAAAACATAAAGATTTATTTTATCTTGAAAAGTAAGTAGCTCTCTGGCCTATTTATTGCATCTTATTCGATTCTCATTCTCTCAGCCTAAATATGATGGGCTAGAAATATAATCTTTAAGACTGCATATACCTCAAAAATACTAAAACTCCCATGTAACATATTTAGATCTAAAATGAGCCTTAAACATTGGAAATCCAGGACAGAGTCTGGAATTTGATATTTGGAGTGAAATAAAAAGATTATCAATTTTAGTTCTGCCAGTCGTAATTGAAAATGTTTGAAATCTGTTTTATGTGGAAAAAGAAATCATTTTTCAATTTTTTTCCATTTATGAAATACCCTTTATTATATTGAAATGACCCAGTGACTCTTACATCATATAGGGATGAATCTATGCTAAGAAAAATGCTTTGTTCTAGAAAAACCTTTTTATCATTATTCCACACATAACCATAAATACAATTTCTGAGGTAGAAAAATGGCATAAACAGCTTAAATAACATTCTAGCACTGTTTTCTTAATATATTTCAATATCACATTTTTTTCAAAATGGAGTTTTCATGCAAAATATTAATTGTCTACATACCTCAAGAGATTCAACCAGTTACAATTAAATGCCTTCTGTCTTCAAAATCCCTACCTTAGAGAATTCATCATCTTCAACTATTTTTTTCCTATGGCTTTACTTTCCTTTATAGATGCCATTTATCAAAGCATAAAATATACGTGAATGTGGAGACATTTATATTCTGAAGTCCATGTTTATATTCCCCAACCAGATGGATGCACTTTTTAACTTCAAAGGGAATTACAGATATGGTCTCTATATCAAAGCACAAAATATACATCAATATAAATTAAATATTACCTTTAAAAATCTAATTAGCTTCAAGAAAATTGCTTTTTCACTTGTTTTCAATTCAAAATTTGAAATTATAGGTTCTTAATTGACCCTGTTCTATCCAAGAGGATAAATTTGGCTAAATCACCAAAGATAATTAAAGATGAATCCAAGCTGGATTATCTCCTAAGTGGAAAGATTGTGGCTTGTGAAGCTAATTAAACAAACTGAAACAAATTCTAGGTTATTTATTTGATGTGTATATTTTTTCTTACTCAACTAGATTGTAATCTTTTGGAAGCAGTAAGCAAATATTATATTTACTTGATAATCTATAAAGCAAGAGTAGGCAAACTGTTTGCTGTAACAGGGTAAGTGATACTTATTTCCATATTGTCTTTGTTGCGACTACTATACCCTGCCATTGTAGGGCCCAGCCAATATCTAACCCAATGAGCATGAAATACTTCACTGACATCGACTCCTACGTTTACAAAGACAAGCAGTCAGCTGGGTCTGTGGATAAGAGTTCCATGATACACTTATATAAATACATAGTACTACATAATAAAAATGAACTTGAATGGAAAGTTAACATAAAATCTCATTTAATTTTTTAATACTTTTTCTGAAACGATTTTTTTATCCTTTTGTTATAAATTATTATCTAAGTTGTATTATTGGCATCAAATTCATGCAGAAAATACCCAATAACACAATTTTATATGTAAGCTAATGTCTGTCATATAAAAATACAGACATGGAAGAAAAGCCTGGAAGGCCCCTGGGCAACACTGGAGTTCTAATAGTGAAATACTGGAGTTTTATTTGTTTTGGTTTTCCCAAATTACTTCAATATGGATTGCATTTATTTTTATGAGAAAAAAGCCCTAAGCATTTTAATAACACAATAGATTGAGATTGGACTATGTGGATTGACTATGCATGAAAAATAACACAGATCTTCATGGTTCATTACTTGGAAAAAAATTAGAAAACATTTTAAAGTACATGAAAGGCATTTTATGCTAAGAAATATACTTGATTCACATTGCAATTATCTTAGAGTGTCTAATTCCACATTGTAATTTCGTATCACATTGATTCTAGGACATTAATTATTTTCAACACTTAAAAATTTGCTCTGATTTTCGGCACTGTGGTGATGCCATTTGAAGTTGTCCCTACGATTATGCACAATAAAGTCAACACTAACTTGTTAACTACCAAGTAGGGGTGCAAACTGAGTGGTCTTAATTTTATAGTTTAAGAGGCCTCAATGTTATTTTTATTGTGTGAAAAAGACCCTGAGGAATGCCGAATATGTTTTGAGTCACGATTTGTTAGAGCAGCCAGCACTCAAAAAGTTGCAGGAAAATATTGCTATTCTTAACACAAAAAAAAAGCAATAAATGCCTGAGTTGATAGATGCCCCATCTACCCTGCTTCGATTAATTCACATTGTTTTCCTGTATGAAAACACACCGTATGTACCTTATAAGGACATACAATTATTATATACCCATAACAATTTAAAAATATATAAAATTTTGAAAACCACAAAAAATTTAGTTACAAAAAAAGAAAATATTGTTATCAAGTAATGTAAACAAGATGCTGAGTTACAGTAGAAAACGCTCCTGTACACTATTGTATTTTTAAGTGCTTTAGAAATATGTATATGTGGGAAGAAGAGAGGCATCAGACCAGGGGCCGCCTCCAAGTGCCACTTGGACACTCCCAGTGTCGGGGCGTGCAAGTTCCTGGCAGCAGCCTCCGCAGGAACCCTTTGTCTCTGAAGCAGCATTGGGAAAAGTCCTAAAGAAGCAACGTGGGACACCCAGTGTGCAGAAAGAAGATTATGGGGTGACACACATGACAAGATTAGTGAATATAAGGAGAACAAAGGGAGCAAGGGTGGGAGAAATTAAAGTGTGGGGTTACCGTGCATGGCACAGTGTACGTGCAACTACAGGACAGCTCCCAGCACCTCCAAGGACAGCTGGGGGCCTGGCTGGGATGACACAGTACCACACTGGGACCATCCAGGCAGAGCAGGAGAGACTGACTCATGGCTTTTCTGAGCTATGTCCTGGACCCGAAAACCAGGTGCTTCAGCCCTAGAGTGCAGCAGACCCTGAACATGGGAATCAGCTGCAACACAGAGGCAGCTCTGAAAGAATCATGTGACTGCGCAGGCAGGTCTTTGGTGAGGTGTGCAGAGGTGAGACCTTGGCACGTCTGGCAGGGGACTCAGGGGACAAGAGAACAACTGGCTAAAAGAAGCATCAAAGGTGCCATCCTACAAGCAGTGAGGAAAACAGCAGGTAACTTACAAAGGACTAGGCTGACTGCAGACTTCTCAACTGAAATCCCACAAGCCAGAAAGGATTGGGGACCAGTGCTGAGCTTTCTGAAAGGGACTAATAGCGATCCTAGAATCTTGTAGGTTACAAAAGTAAGCTTTCTATACAAGGGAGAAAGAAAAACTTTCATAGACAAGGAATTGCTGAGAGAAGCTATAACCTTCCCTGAAGGACATACTCAGACATGCTTTGTACTGACACAGTAACAGACACCCACCAATATAAAATCACCAAAAGCTTAAGTTCCAAGCCCAGGTAACACAGTGGCTCCAGAGGTAACACAAAGTCATAGGGTTTAACCAACAGGATGCACAGAAACCACCACACACATCAATACTTTCAGTAAATGTGAATGACTAGAATTCCCACTGAAGAGACACAGGCTGGCTCAATGGATAAGAAAATGAACATGAAGTACCCTCTGTTTTCAAAAAACACATGTAACACGCAAGGACTCATTCAGGTGAAAGGTTGGAAGACAATATTCCACGTAAATGGAAACCAAAAGAGAGCTGGAGTGGCCATTCTCATATCAGATAGCAGAGACTCAAACCCACAAAAGTAAAGGAAGGCAAACATGGCCACTGTATAGTGAAGGAAACAATTCAACAAGAAGACTGAACAATCATAACTGTTGATACGCCCAACAAGGAGTGCCCTGATTCTCAAAGCCAACTTTATCCAAACTAAACAAAATGAGAAGCAGCAGCATCATAATAGTTAGGGACTTCAACACCCCCCAATGGAGCTCGATAGATCTTCCAAATAGAAAATAAGCCAGGAGAGAATGGACCTACATGGATCATTTCTATTTCTTTGTTTATATAACAAATGTTGGTACCATGAGAGACAGTAAGTGCATGTTGTAGGTGTGGCTCATGAAGCTGCAAGCAGGCCAAGTGCATTGGAATTTGATTAGAATGAAAAGATTGATACATTTTTGGGAATCTGAGCAGTTCTCTCAATGTAACTCTTATCTGTGCTTCCCTTTTATCCCCCCACTGGCAGTTTAACTTTAAATATTTTCAGAAACATACTTTTCCAAAATCTGAGGTAGACATGTAAAATTGCTCAGCCCATGTGGATGGCCTCCTGTGCACCCATCCCCTGGAGAATGGAAGATGAGCTCAAAACTTGATAGCAACCCTGCTCTGACACAGCCACACAGCACAGGGAAGGCCATCCACACCAGGTAGGACACCAGGCGTGGTTTCTGAGGAAGTGTTTGCAAAACAAATAGAAACAACAGGTGTTCTCTGATGAAGCACGTATTCGTTCTTTAAAAGTCTTCCTTTAGAGAAGTCTCTCTTCAAGTCTTCTGTCCATCCTGAGATGGGATCACTTGATCTTTTCTTGCTAATATGTTTGAGTTCTCTGTGGATTCTGGTTATTAAACCTTTGTCAGAGGCATAACCTGCAAATATTTTCTCCCATTCTGAGGGCTGTCTGCTTGCTAAACTTACTATGTTCTTGACTGTACAGAAGTTTTTTAACTTGATCAGGTCCCAGGAGTGTATCTTTGATACTGCTTCAATTGCCTGGGGAGTCCTCCTCATAAAATATTCACCCAAGCCAATTTCTTCAAGAGTTTTCCCTGCACTTTCTTCTAGAATGTTTGTAGTTTCATGTCTTACGTTTAAGTCTTTAATCCAGTGAGAGTCTATCTTGGTTAATGGTGAGAGGTGTGGGTTCAGTTTCAGCCTGTTTCAGGTCGCCAGCCAGTTCACCCAGCACCATTTGTTAAATAGAGAGTCTTTTCTCCACTGATTGTTTTTAGTTGACTTGTCAAAGATCAAGTAATGGCAGCCCTACTATGGAGCTAATATATAGCTGTCGTATGAACGGTATAACCCAACTATAACACAAGAATATAGGAAAAGGGGCAAGGGTAGGGAGGGGAGAGGGGAGGTTGGGGTGGAGGGAGGGTAATTGGTGGGGTCAAACCTACGGTGCATCTTAGAAGGGTACAGGCGAACCTTGCTAAATGCAGAATACAAATGTCTTCATACAATAACGGAGAAATTGCCAGGAAGGCTATGTTAATCAGTTTGATGAAAATAGTTAAGATTGTATATGAAACCAGCACATTGTACCCTTTGATTGCACTATTATACACAGCTATGATTTAATAATAAAGGTAATAAAATAAAATAAAAATAAAAAAAGTTTTCCTGAATTCATTGAGAATTCAAAAACAAAATTGTAAAGTGAAAATTATACTCACTTCCAGGACCCCTAGCCAGACGTATCATTATTAGGTGAGGTAATAACTTTTTCCCATATAACTAGTGAAGAATTTCATGATGTTTTTTAGATTCCTTAAAAATGATGATAAAGTTTTTTCTTGCCTGAATTTCTAATATAATAAATAAAGTTACTGTGTTTTCTGGGTATGAAAACTTTTTTGTGCCAAATCCTGTTTGATAATAGTATATTTTTATTTTAATACAGAACTTGAAAAAAATGTATTGTTTTTTGCAGTTTATGGCCAGGGCTGGGTTTGAACCCACCACCTCCGGCATATCAGGCCAGTGCCCTATTCCTTTGAGCCACAGGTGCTGCCCAGAACTTGATCTTTTTGTTACTATTGTACTCAAGATTTTAAAAATTGTGTTTTTGTGAGGTTGTTTCTTTCACCTCAAGTGAATGACGTTACTCTATTTCCTAAATGACTCTGTGGGAACATTGATCTCTTCACGTCTAAGGTCAGTTTAGTCTTCATCTTACCTGTGAACGATGTTGGTTAACTTGTTTTTCCTCTTGGTCACACTTGTCCTCACTTGGCTTCTGAGTTACCTTTTTCATCAACTTCCTCTTGCTCATCTAGTCACTCTACCTCCATCTCTTGCTCATTTATTCTTACTGGGTATGGGATACAGTCACTGGATTCATCACATCTTCCATCTACCCTCCTTGGTAAATATTTCAGCTCATTTAGATGCCAAAAATTCCAAAATTTATTTATTTATTTGAACAGATTCTCACTTTGGTCACCCTTGATAGAGGGCTGTGGAATCATAGCTTAAGGAATCTCGAACTCCTGGGCATAAGTGATTCTCTTGCCTCAGCCTCCTGAGTAGCTAGGACTACAGGTGCCCACACAATGCCTGGCTATTTTTAGAGATGAGATCTCACTCTGGCTTAGGCTGGTGTCGAATCTGTGAGCTCAGGCAATCCACCCTCCTCAGCCTCCCAAGTGCTGGGATTATAGGCATGAGCCACTGTGCCTGGTGAAAATTCCAAAATTTGTATGTCCAACCTGGCCCATTCTCATGAACTGCCTGGTATAACCAAGTTATCCACTAGTATATGATAATAGTGTATATTTCATGTTTTCTTTAATGAAAATAAATACATTACCTTAAATAATAAAAATTCTATTTTATATCATGTGTATTTAACTTAATCACATTCTAATTTCCCCATGTCCACAAAGAAATCCTCTGAAAACACATTATAAATTGCTAGAAAATATTTTATGTCACTATCTCCTATTTGTTTCATTTAAAACCGTTCTTATAGACAATGCACACAAAGTGTGACCAGTGTTATAGTTTCATAATCAAAGTGGCAAAGAAGGTACCTGTGAATAGATCATTGATGAGACTCATTAATTCTTAGAAAATAAAGTGACAAATAATAGAAGAGTCTTAATTTAGTAGACTGTACAGTTTTAAAGGTATTTCAACTTGTAGAACTGTCGTATAGTATATATAAATTACCAAACACCTCATAAAATGTATATTAAAATATTGATACTTTTAGCAGTTAAAAATTGAAATTACCTTGTCGTTCAGTAGTTGTTATTAAGCTTAAAGTTTTTTAAGATCTATTTTGCCGTGCCATGTTTAATTTTTTGAAATGCCCAGTCTTCAAGAACTCTGATGCATTCTTAGAATTTACTCTACCTGGAAAGCAACGTGGGAGCTCATCTTAGTTGGCTGGACAAGAGATTCCCAGGTCAAAGACAAAGAATTTCTTTACTCACAGCCATCAGAGTAAATACCGAGAGACAGGAGGAATTACTTACCGTGCAGACGCAGTGGGTTGTGTTACAGGGAAGATGCTGCACCTACGGAACTCAAATATTCTACAAAGGAGAGCAAACCTACCCACCTCTGTTCACAGTCAAACATTGTCTTTATTACCTTGAGCAGACAACTACGTCTTTCCTTTGCATTAGGAGAAAGGCACTACCTTTATCTTACAAAGTTATTCGTCCAGCTCATTTAAAACCATAGCCCAGAAGAGCCCCAGTCATGCCCATTGCTAGCAAGACATACAGAATCCCAAGAGGTCGAAGAATTGTCTTTCGACCTTTCTCACATATTTTGCCCACTAGGAAAGGCAAAGAGAGTTATTTTTTTTTTAAATTTATTCTTTCAAGCACCACCTTTCTAAGTGTGTTTACAAACGTTTATTTCCAAATGTATGTCAAATCTTCCTATTAGGATTTGTTAAACATATTTTATTTTTTAATATATTCCATAATAGTGTTTTACATTTTGTCAAATATATGAATTTTTCTTTTCACCTTTTCCTGTAATTTTTGAGATTTTTCCTCTCTTGTTAGGCTCAAAATGGACAGCCCTTCCATGAAAGCAAACAGCCTCCCATGTTTATCTCTAGTTGTCTTTAAACCTTTCATTTTCTCTGGATTTCTGGTGAGAAATAGCCTTTGAAATTCATTATATTGCAATAGTTATCAACTGGCCAAGTGGCTTTTATTTAAAAATTTATCACCTCCTTTAGATTTGAATGATCCCTTATCATAAACTACAGTATCACTGAGCTATGGATGTCTCTGTTTCTGCATTTTAGCCACACTCTTGCGAATTTATAAATTATTTCCATGTTCTTCAATTTTCGAATAGATATTTGTTAATTGAGACACTGTACAAAAGCAATAAGTAGTCAAAGTTATGATTTTGACTTTCGGATGTTTGCAATGTAATGAAAGGGAAAGAGAAGGCAATGTATTTATGAAACGTGGGAGCTACAAGAACCAGTGACAACAGAGGCATCCAACCAGCCCGGATGGGTTGGACGGCAGTTGTTCCGCCTCCAAGGAAGCCCTCCATGAAAGTTACGTGTAAAGAGCAACTCAGTAGAGTATCCTGGTGGATGGCAGAGACACATGCTTTTATTTATCAAGCCGGGTGTATGGGTGGGAAGCAGGAAAACCGGAAACTTGATAGATAACCAAGGTCCAATATGGGCAACCCAGGCACTTTATGTTCAAGCAAACGCAGCGCGAGGAAAGCCTTTCATCAGGCAGACTTTCATATGGCAGTTTCCAAGTTGGCTGTGAACCTAGTAAGCTTGGCAGTTGAAGGTAAAGAATGAGAGAAATTTAATGAAGGGGACAGGAGAGCAGCAGGAGGGCAGTTATGGGGATAAGTCAAAAAGCAGATTAATTAGAAAGGCAACCAAATGTATCAACGTGTACATAAAGAAGGCTTCAGAATGAAGATACAAGGATACAGGGGACATTTTCCATTTCTAAGCTGAGGTCCAATAAAGTATAAACCCATGCAGAAATAAGATTAGAAAAATGAGTCTGATCTAATGCTCATAGACAGGGCAGAAATCCCAGCAAGTTCTGCTGTCTAGACGCTTCTCGACACCTCTGACCTGTGCGCCTTCCTCCCGTATGTGAGCCCTCTTTGGAATGGGGGTGGGTACATATGACCTACAGTCAAAGTAGAGCAGGTAATTTCTCTATAGCCAATTTTTACACAGTATCTTTAGGTTTTACAGCTGATTTTCAAGGAAAGATGTTCTGGTTTCCATGCTCCACCATAGGGGAGAGGGATTCCAGATTTTATGGCTAGACTAGACACTCTCCCTTTGGGGGATGATGGAGTCTCAAGGCAAGAAGGCAAAGTAAGATGAGAGAAATTTTTGCATCTCAGACTGTTTCCAAGGCCTTCATTTTGGAATATTGTTTTCTGAGCTCTAACATGGTATTATAATTCATGTAGAATTTGAGAATATTTCACGCAGCTATTAAGAAGGCTGATGAAAAAGAGCGGGAAGATTTAAGCAATAATGAAGAAGTTGCAATGGCAAGATTTGGACAGGAGCTCACCTGAGAGGGAGGAGCTTAAACACAGCAAGTTTAAAATAACACCTGGATTTATGTTTGGCAAATGGTCTGATAATTAGAATCATTGAAGGGCAAGGTTTGTGAGTACGTGGTAAGGTGACTGGGAACTTCCTTGTCATTGCTTTTAATATAAAAAGTGTCTTGATTATCATTCCCCAGTTACCATTCTCCAAAAGTTCAAAACATTTCTGGCTGTGAGCTCACACATGTACACACACACGCAGGTGCAGTAAAAACACCTTTTCCTTCAAACCTAAAGATGTTTTTGTTGTTATTTCATAAAATTAATGATCCTATTATTAATACAAGTCAACCTTTATGTTCAAGGATATCACATGTTTCTCGCTTTATTGTTTCCATACTTTGAATGTAGTTTCCTTTTATAGTTTTTCTTTCACCATATAACTAATGATTATTATTCTCTAAGGTCATAATGTTTTTATTTTGTTTTGTTCTGATTATATAAAGACAAATTTCAAACATTGACTTATGATTATTTTATTATAACATTATTAGTCATATGCTCTGAGTTGGGTATGTTATCTTTCCAGCCACCTCACTGTACCATAGATATTAATCATTAGAAGCAAAATTCTTCCTCTGCTCTTTGCCACTTCTGCCTCCAGCATGGCTCAAATAACCCTCCAACGTCAGCCCAACCTGTTTCAACTTAGAACCTTCTGCACTGAGAGAGAGTCCAGATTTTGGTTTTAAAACACTTACGCTCACACTAGATTTGGGTTTTAAAACCTCATCTCTGGCTCACACTAAATATATAACTTTTAGTAAGGAACTTAATCTTTCGAAGCCTCATTTCCTCAGCTATAAGAAGGCCATAGTGATCATTTACTCTATGGGTTCATTGTGGGGCTTAATGGAGCAACATATGAAAGTGCTTTGTAAATTTAAAGCACTGTACAGATTTGTGGTTACACTATTGCTGAACATTTCCACATCAAACTTAATGTATCTAGTATGGAATTCATTTCACCTATATTCAGAAAGCTTTTGCTGAATTTCTGCTAGTTCCCTGGCCTGTTAGCTGCTGCTTCTAGTTGGGGCTTTTCTACTTCAATATTTTTCTCAGGCTGAGGCTCATATTTTTGCTCTAATTATTGCCATCTTCCAATTTGTGCATTAAAAAATCATTGTCATTTAAATCTTTTTTTTTTCCTTTTTTTGACAGAGTCTCACTATGTTTTCCTAGGTAGAGTGCCATGGTGTCAAGCTCACAGCAACCTCCAACTCTTAGGCTTAGGTGATTCTCTTGCCTCAGCCTCCCAAGTAGCTGGGATTCCAGGTGCCCACCACAATGCCCAACTATTTTTTGGTTGTTCCTGCAGTTGTCATTGTTCTTTAGCTGACGCCGGGCTGGGCTCTAACCTGCCAGCCTCGATGTATTGGCTGGCACCCTACTCACTGAACTATGGGCACCGAGCCTAAATAATTTCTTCTTAATTATTGCTATCCCATAGATTTCTTTCTGGTTTTACAACTTTTTCCTTATGAAGTTTTTGACACCTGTACCATCAATTTTTCTTACTTCTGCATCTGTTTAAGAAAACCACAAAATGTATTATTGAGGGATGGTGCAATTATGTTTAAAAACTATCCGGTTGTTCTTAAAATTAAAGAAATGTGTTTTCAATACCTACTTTCTCCAAAGTTGCTAATAGAGTGACTTACTATACATTGCAAAATTTATGAGGATTTCAGTCTTAGAATAAGCATAGGAAGCATTCTAGTGTTAGCATAGAGTTTGGATTAAATCCAAATGTTGAGGAAAATGAGGTCTTCTAAGATCAGAGTAGGTAAATGTCTCTCTACAGGATTCATTGCAAAAAACTCTAGCCCATCGACACACATACATATGCTGAAAATACACAGTTTAGAGACTAATGAATGCCTAGAGATTGAAAGGTAAAAGTAGTGCTAGAGAATAATTGGGATTTTGTAGAATTAAAGCCCATGGTGTTTCTTGATCTGCTTTTCTGTCATGGGAAAGAGTCCTAGGAGAACCCCTGAGGGAAGGGGCCCTGGTAGAGGAAGTCCCAGGGTGTCTGCTTTCCTTCTGTAATCTATAGCCTCAAAATGAGAGAGAAAGAATGGAAGGAAGAAGTAGGGGGGGAGAGGGGGAGAGAGAGGGAGGGAGTGAAAGAGAGAGAATGAGGGAGAGGGGGAGAGTTGAGAGTTGTAAGAAGTTCAAAATCATTAACTATTAGCAAAATGTGAAATGAAGCCACAAGGTAAGTCACCACACACCTATTATGATAGAATGAGTAATGTAAACAAAAGATTGGTGATATGGAATCATGCCAAGGATGGAGAGAAACCGACTCACCGTTCATCGCTGGTGGGTCACTCTCTTAAACAGCGTCACTTTCTTAAAATAGTTAAAATACAACTGAACGGTTGTGCTCCTGTGCATATCCAAGAACAATGAAGAGGCATTCATACAAAAAGTCATTCACAAATGTTTATAACAATTTCATTTATCATTAGAAAACAAAGACCTGGGACAATTCAGAAGTTCTTCAATGGGTAAATGATTAAGTGAACTGCAATATGTCCATACCAGGCTATCATTTCAGCAGTATAAAGGAATGATTATTCATACACACAAAAGATTGAACAAAACTCCACAAATTAGAGAAAAAAACCTAATCTCTAAACTTTGCTTTAAAACGTGCTTCTATTTATATGATATTCTTTTTTTAATTTTTATTTTTATTAAATCATAATTGTGTACCTTGGTGCATTCATGGGGCACAATGTGCTGACTTCGTATACAATCTAAAATATTTTCATTGAACATAGCCTTCATGGCCTTTTAATTACTATATGAAGACATTTATATTCTACATTTAGTAATTTTCACTTGTACCCTTCTAGGATGCAACTCAAGTGTGATTCCACCAATCACCCTCCCTCCACCTATCTTCCCCCTCCCCTCCCCACCCTTGCCCCTTTCCCCATTTCTTGTGCTATAACTGGGTTTTAGCCTTCATATGAAAGCTTATTCTTAACATGACAAAGTATAGGACAGGAACACAGATCACTTGTTTCATGGAATTAAGGACAGGGTGGAGGTGGGAGGGGACTGAGTGTGGCCCATAAAAGGCCAACAGGAAGATGTTATCATGTGAAAGTTTAGTATTTTGATTGTAAAAATGTCAATTTACTGGTTATGAAATTGTGTTACAGTTTTGCAAGATGCTACCATTTGGAAAATCTGGGCAAAGAGTACAGAGGATCTCTCTGTATTATTTCTTACAGTTATAATTGAATCAATAATTACTAAACATTTTTAAAATGTAAACATTTTAAATGTTTTCCTAGTAAACATTTTTAAAAAGTTATAAGGGGAGTGCTATTAGAAAACAAACCTTGTGATTATTTTATAGTATAACATTTAAATAATAAAAAACAAAACAGGTAAATATTAATTGCAGATTAAAAATTTAACTCATTTAATTGGCTGGATACAAAAATTATGTATCTCTTATGTAGATAAATAGCAGTGAGATAGTGGATATAATTAAGAAATTTTAAAATACTCTAGAAAGACACAAAACAGAATAAATGAAAGCATGCTAATGCTTTGAAAGGAGAAATTTCACTATTTCCTAAAAATTGTCTTTTCTTTAAATCAATCTATGCATTTTATGTATTAGTAACTACAACAAAAATGCCAATTGAAATATTTAAAAAAATGTATGTGATTGTGGATTCCCTTAGAAAAAACAAATAACAGTACGTCTCATGATAAGAAATACGTGTGTGGAGGGATGTAGAGAAAGATGGAGAAGTCCAGAAGTTTGAGAAATGTGCAATTACACAATGATACATCGTGTAATTCTGCATATTTCAGAGAGGTATTTGAAGTCATAGAGAAGTCACTTATTAAGTAATTAGAATGAGAACATTTTAATTAAAAAATAAATTTGAATTCATACATTGCAATTTATAGTAAAAGAAATTCTAGAATTACTGAATGATTAAATGAAAGGTGAACGCCATTACCGTGCAGTGAAACAAACATGGCGTGCCTCATTTTCACTCACTATGTCAGTGGGGAAGCTTTGCTTAACATCATACAAATTCCGGACAGTATACATGACAATGATTAGTAAGTGAAACTAAATAGATTATTCTTAAAAATGCAAAACTTTTCCTGGAGCCTGACCCTTGGAGAGAGTTGAGCATTTAGTGTTTGTGTCATTGTTGCTATGTTGAAACGACCACACCATCTCGAAGCCACTGCAGAAGGACGGTGCCAATGCCCGCGCTTGCCCTGGTTGCACCAGGACGACCCGGTGCGGTGCAGACACATCTGCTGGGCGGCTCTGCTTCCTCCTGCGGCCACAGCTGGGCCTGGAGTCTGGGGGTTGGTGGGCTCTGGTCTTCATTATGGTGACCAGGCTAAAAGTGCAACAGTGGAGACGAATCCTCTTCTAAGTGCGGATCACAAAATGTCACTGTTGA
Source organism: Arctocebus calabarensis (assembly GCA_963573935.1). Lineage (NCBI taxonomy): Eukaryota > Metazoa > Chordata > Mammalia > Primates > Lorisidae > Arctocebus > Arctocebus calabarensis. The sequence goes on along the minus strand of CAUYON010164947.1, from coordinate 9,814 downwards.
AGACCAGTCTTGTAGTGCATTTTAATTCTCCACTAACTTCTCTTCGACCAAAACAGGTCATACTGATAATGACAAAGCCGGAGGGTGAAGAAGTGCGCCCTCTCGTGGTGTGGCGAGGTCCAGGATTCTCACGTGCACTGCTATCAAAGAGAAGCAAAAAATTGGGACTCATTTGATTTTCAACAGTGAGGGAGAATTTGCAATTCATACTAAATAAAAAAGGGATTTTTTTCTTATATATAGAAAGCCTTTACAAACCCATTAGAATGAAATTGGAATGCAAAAGAAAAATTAACAAACGATATGAATAAGCAGTTTTCAGAAGGTAAACATGTTTTAATTATATGCAAAAATATTCTGTTTCATTCATCATAAGATTGATATAAATTAAATTTGGCAAAGATTGGCAAGAATGAAAACAAAATAGAGCTACCTTGTGTTGGAAAGGCATTTTCATCTAGAACTGATGGGCAGTCAACTGGAGTAGCTACTGGGGAAATTCAAATAAACATTAACATATATTAGCATCTATTTGTCTATATCATTTACATATATATGTTTCAATGTACTCAATCCTAGACCGAGAAATTTTATTTCTTTATATAAATTTTCCTAAAACTATATTCCAAAACTTTTACTAAAGAATTAGGTACTCTGCATGGAAATAGTATAAAACAGTAGGAGATTAAAAACATCCAGATGGTTTTCCATTTCAGACTGATTATTTAAATCATAATACATCTACACAATCATATTCAGGTTTTAGAACAAATTCTCCTGTTCTATAGGTGCTGAGTTAGAGTGATCTTCACCGTATATTAAGAGTGAAAACAGCAAGCTAGAGAGTCAAGTTTGTAATATGTTCCACTTTCTACGCAGAAAAATAAAAAGAAAATTTTCTTTGCTGGAAAGTTGGTAAATTTTCAGAATATATCTGAAGAATAAATAAGAAGTTAGTAAGAGTGCTGTCTCAGTAAGGAGAAAATTGGAAGCAATTAGCAGCTTTCACTGAGATGGATGCAAAAATAAACGTCATTCTTGTCAGCAGCCAGCAGAAGAGTCTGGATCCTGGTTTTAAGTATTTGGGGGAAATGCATTAGTATATGTGCTCCCCAAAATTTTGTTAGAGAATTTTTATTAGTTTGCTGTCTTTGCTGTTTCCAGCCTGCTTTACCTTGATAATGCCTAAATGCCTTTCATATGTTTTATGTGTATCCAGGAAAAATAATGTGAACTTTGGCTTGTAAATTGCTACTAGACAACAACTATCCCCTTTCATATTCTTTGAATTACCCACCACTTTTCCACCAATGATTTTGATAATGATGATAATTCTGATCATAATAATTTCCTTGTTATCTGTCAGCCAAAGACAATTGTCTGCTCAAAACTTTTACAATATTCTAATTCCTTCATCACAAATGTTACTTTCAGAAGATCTCAAATACAGCAATTGAAAGGAAACTTTAAGAATAATATTTCATTCTTGTGGGAGAATCTCTCCTACTGCAGGTCCATCAGTCATTTGTTTGAAAATGGGCACATATAAATAAACTATGTGGTGTTTTAAAAGTATAATTTTTCTTGACATGAGAAAATCTAAAATACATTTCACTCAAGCATTTATTTTCTCCTAAGAACTTACATTTTTAAAAGCAAAATTTGGCCATTATAATCTATTAAGAAATCATTTGTTTAGTATTGTGTTTTCTAAAATCTAAATGAATTTAAAATAATTCAGTCTGGTTATTTTTTTAAATCTGTTTCAGAAAATCTTAAGGAACAAAGAAATCATTTCAAAAGAATTAGTAATGACCAAGCGGTATAAATTTTCCTATAGATACAGTGACAATTCTATAAGTCTGTGACTTTGAGAAATGTATTGAAGCTTCTTATGCCTTAGTTTTCTTATGGTTTTAATGTGAATAATAATGCTTAACTTCTTAGGCTTGTGAGGGACAGATGAAACACAGGGTGTATTAGAACAGTGTGTGAAGAGAGAATTATTGGTAGCTTATTTGAATTACTTTTCCCAAGTAACTAAATCGTACTAATTTTTTCTTCCTTTCTTTTCTTTCCTTCTACTCTCCCGCACTCCCTCCCCCCAACCCTCTTTTCCTTCCTTCCTTTCTTCCTTTCCTTTTTCTTTCTTTCTTTCTTTTTTTTTTTTTTTGGAGACAGAGTCTCCTTTTGTCACCTGGCTAGAGTTCAAGGCATCACCACATCATCATAGCTCACTGTACCCTCAGACACCTGGGATAAAACTGTTTTCCTGTGTCAGCCTTCAGAGTACCTGGGACTCCACATATGTGCAACTATGCCTGGTAACTTTTTTTTTCTATTTTTTGTAGAGATAGGGTCTCTCTCTCGCTCAAGATAGTCTCAAATTCCTGGCCTCAAACAAATTTTCCTGCCTTGGCTCCAAAGTGATGGGTTTACAGGCATACGTCACCATGCCCAGGCCAAAATTTTATTAAATATTGCTATGGCAAATATATTTTGCCATGCCTTATATTCAAGAGAAAACTTTATAGGTCTTGTCATGTTGATTTGTTACAACAAGTGCTAATTGTTTACTGATAAATTACATAATGGAATCTGCCCTTATTACATTTAGGAAGTGGAACTCTTAATTTAGAAGGATGGATACACAGTTACTAGACATACCCACCAACTTTGTGGATTTGTATGCTGTAACGTTCATTTTCACTCTCCTGCTATTATGTCAGGTATCTCCTGTCCAACTGATACTTCACACTTCTTTTACCTGCTTTAAGCCTCCAGTGAAAGGGAACAGTGGGAAGAACCTGTTGTTAGAGCTGTTCATTTCTCTTCTTTCCCTTTCTCCAAAAAGTAAATGAACGTGTGAATTTCAGTTAACTTGAGAATTTATGCAGCAGTCTTACAAGCAATATCATCAAGTGCTATGAGATATCCTTAAAGGAAAATTCTGGATTCACAAGTGGCAAGATATATTTGGAAAGATGTGTGATGGAAAGGATGTTAGCATCGCTCTTGCAATGATTATCTACCAACAGTTGAAATCCAGGAATGAAGGGCTAGATACTTGTATTCCAGGAACTTCATATTCCATTCACCAATCACAAAACACTCAAAGCAGAACGATGACTTTCATCTTTGTCATTTATATTCAATTTTATACATGCTGTTACATACTAATATTTAAATAGTTAGTGGGAATTAGCATGCACCCTTTACAGATATGAAAACAAATTCAGAGGATATCACTGATTAAATATTTGCTTCATACGTCTTTCTTGAAAGTAAGTTTAACATCTGATAGAATGCAGAGATTTTTATTAAGGCCACAAATACTTGAATAAGAAAAATTGGTGGAGATAATAAATATAAATTAAGAAATACAGGATTAGTTTAAATTATAGTAAGTATTATCCTTGGTCCTAATCATAATATGTAAAATTGCTGGTAATAATCTAAAGTCAGGGGGACTGCACCAATAAAAGGACTTTATTCCAAAGGTAGGAAGTAAATGTAAAAAATTATCATATGTTCTGTATAACTCAGATCAGATTACATTATATATATCATAGATGAACTTAATAGAGAAGGAATAATGAAGACTATGAGATAGATGTTAATGTATAAACATTCATTTATTTGATAATTTTATATTTATAAACACATAATTATGTGATCCTTTTTCCTTTGTAGATGAAATATGTATTACTTTGTATATTTTTCATTAAGCAAACTTTGTTAGTATTTATTAAAGCTTCAAAATGATTTTCTCAGGACTACTATCGTATTAGAATCTCATTGTCTCCAAGTACCCAGGTTAAAAGTGAATTTGTTTTACAGAACAAAAAGCCGGTGAGAATCATGGCATCATTTGAAATGAGAAGTATGAGAATCTTTTGAGCTTTGTGCATGCCCCATATTAAATCAGGCATCTCTCCATCATGAAGAATTGACAGCTATTGTGATGAAGTCAGAGGCACACACTAAAGACCAACACTGGCCTTGAAACTCTGCTTCAAAAAGTGAGACTGAAAAGTTTGAGAAAAAGTTTTATTAGGAGTTTTATTAAGCATTTTTATATTAAATTGAGGGGGCAAGTATGATGAAAATTGACCTATTTACAAGAAAGTTGATTAGAAATTAAATATAGAGTACATATTAAAGTACTTACTAACAAATTTAGCTGTGGATTCTAAATGCAGACTCGTGGTCTCAGAGGGAAATCAAAATCTATTAAATTAAGGCAAGTTTTACAGCATAAATTATTAAATTTATAAGATAATTCCCTAGTGTTTTATTTCACAAGGTCTGGTATAATGACGCAGTAACAATGGCCTAACAATAACAGTTCTGACAGTAATAAAAATAAGCCTTTAAAATAAAGAATTTTATACTTTTGACTGAGAGCTGAGACCCCACAGTTTCCATAGAGTCTCGGCAACCATTGCTTGCAAATAAGTCATTTCATTGCCTCTTTCCCAGGTGTAGGACGCACTCTCCAGGGAATGAGTGGAGCGAATTAGACGACCAAGAAATACTTAATACCTTGAGTCAATCATTGGTGATAAATGAGCTGGCACTGTATTAATATCTTCTGGTCAAAGCAAACGTGAGGACATAAACAAAAGTAAAACGGGGCTTAGTTTTATGAAGCCCACCCATGCTATCCATTCATTTTCACCTTGCGAGCTTATCTTATTCTTTTAAAATGTTGTGCTTTTTACATAATCCATTTCTCAATCTCTTTGCTTTCTTCTTTTCTTTCCGTTTTTCTGCTCATCTAATATTGCAGAAGAGCACAATGGTCTTCCATTTGACAAACAGATTTGCTACTGTTTTCCTCAAAGTTGCTGATGCATGAGAGTATGTTCTGTTTAGTGATAAAAGCATTGAACTTCCAGCCAGTAAATGTCCTCACTCGTGCTCCATATAGAGTATTCTCCTCTTCCCAGGTGCTCAGTACTTGGCAGAATAAAACTGTTGCAATCCAGACACAGATCTCTGCCAGGCTCTACAGCAGAATCCTTCTACCTGCTTCCTGGAGGTGGGAAATTTCCTTGGCTAGATACCTTTTGGGAACAGAAATTGAGTCATCAGGGCCTAGGTAATTTCCTTGAGTGTTCTAGCATCTCATTAGTCTTTGACAGAAGAACAATTTAGTAGCCAATCTTTTATCCTTTTTTTTTTCTCCCTCAATATGAGCTTTCCTGTATTAAATAGTAGATGGTGCTTGATGCAATTTTCTATGAATTCCTGCTAGCGTCTGGTGCATGGGTGGACAAATTCCTTATTATCACATTATGGCTTGGAATCAAAATCATGCTGATAAATAGAGGTAAAATATTAGCCAGTGCCCCTGATTTTAGCCCCAATGTTCCCGAATTGTTCTTTAACTTTCAGATTTGTAAACTATTCTTAAGAATTTCAACCACAATATATTTATCATCATATCCAGTAGCTTGTGGAATTGCAGCTGTACCACCTGCATTTGTGAGATGTATATATAAGTGGATTGATAGATAGATAGCTAATAAATAAATAGACAAATAGAGGAGAGAAGTGCCAACTCCTGAAAAGGAAATCTAGGTAATCAGTATTTTCTTTCCAATTCAGTACTTGAAACATCTCAGTTGCCTTCAAATTTACTTACCTGTAAGGGGTACTGATGTTAATATTTAGTTTCCAATAAAGCCATTCAAATCAATAAATACTTTTCCTTTGAAGATCACCTTATTTAGCATCTTCATTTTAAAGTATTAATTTCATATTTGCATTTTTTTCTAGTTTACTCTGTACTGAAATGTGAAAGTTTAAGTAAGGAGGTGGTGCCTGTGGCTCAGAGAGTAGAGCGCTGGCCCCATATACTGAAGGTGGCGGGTTCAAACCCAGCCTCGGCCAAACTGCAAAAAACAAAAAAAAGAAAGAAAGAAAGTTTAAGTAAGGAATTTAACCTCTGAATTACTATTAAATTCTGAGATAAAGCTACTCCATTTTATATCCCTGTTTAGGCAACACTGAATATTGAGACATAAATATTCCATTCATCTTGTATACCACAGAGGGGTAAGGAGTCTCTGAACGAGGTTCTGCGTCTATTTTTTTGTTTTTCTGCCTTATCATGAAACTTCTGAGTTAACACTGGATTTTGTGGTGCTAAGTTTGTATACATATTTTAAATGAAATTATTAAACAGTGGGTCATCTTGAAAACCTCCAAATAGATAGAATTTATTTACCTGAACACAGTGAATAAAGAACATGAATTTCTGTTTATCTGAGCGCAGTTTTTCTTACACCTAAAGAGCAAAACCTTAATTTGATATTTTACTCCATTTATGTGTCGGACTAAAGTGGCAAATTCAATTGACCATATTTAGTCTGATTTGTGTTGACTCCATCAAAATGTGCCAAATTGCACCTCCCTTTGTGGACAAGAAGGACTGTGCTTTAAATAAAAGAAGTCACCTATCATAGCACTACAGTGATGGGAACAGGGGACTTTTGAAGTTAATAACATAGAATTAGAGTTATTTATTTAATTGGTTCCAGTCTACTGCAGTGTTTAACAAGCTCAGATAAATGGGCTAATCTTTCACAATTAGTCCATTAAAGTCTGGTTATTTTTAAAACTCATATCGGTTGTAATCGCAGGCTTTTTTAAGACATAAGCTGTCTCTTACCTTTAAACTTAGAGAAACTTTAACTTGCTATTTGCTCTATCAACTTCCTTTTAGCATAAGGAATTCCATGATTGTCACAGACATCTGCAAATCCAGATAGCTACAGTGAGGGAACAAGGTGATCAGTTGTTAGTCACCAAAGCGATCCTCCATTTCACATGTGCAACTGCAGACAGTATAAAATATAATACAACAACCTTTAGACAGCACTGAGAGTTGACACTCGTATGCGGTGTATTTATTTTTGCATAAGGGCACTACACCGTATTTATTCAAAATATGGGGTTTTTCACTTATTTATCACAAATTTAGTCATTAAAATATTTAAAATATTTTATAGTCTATTGAAAAGAATACAAATTCATGGTTAAAAATCTAAACTTTCATTTTATATTGTCAATCACAACAAAGCTGATAAAACAGAAAATGGAAATAATTGGCACTGTATCACCTCAAGGTCGGGCACCATAGTCAAATGTGTTTTTCGGTAGAGATGAAACGCGCAGAGCCCAGGGTTGATGACTCGCCCTCTCCTCGTTGACCCCTGGCCTTTTCCTCCATCTACTAATTTTCTTTGACCTCTGACTAACTCGGAGTCTCATACTCAGACAGGTGTTATTCCAGTTTCACGTCCCCTCTGAAGTCATTTGCAGTTATTCATTTTTTTCTACTCATGTCTGAAATATTTTTAACAAGTGCTTGTAACTTCAACCTACTAGGTTTTGATGAATTTGCAGAACAAAATCTCTCCTTACTCTAATTACCTAATAGACATTTGGTAATGAAATCAATTGATTTTCTAATTTCTAATCCCATTATTTCTATCTGCTAAAACCACACATGTGCTCCCCACTGTTCACACCAGAGTCCTTTGAAAGCTGGAATGTGCTAACATTTACAGAAATCCTCAAAACCAGTGTGAATTCCTATGTGATTGAATTCATTAACGCAGTTTTAAAATAACAAATGCATCCTCTACTAACGTCTAAGAGCAAGAATAATTCAGAGTTTGTGCCTGTGGTTAAATTGATCTAAAGGAAAATAATAGATGGAACTCTGTGATAATAATAAGATAGGAAAAGAGAATACATGTATTAAGTGATCTATTATGAAACTGATAATATTCTGATACTGATAGTTACTGATATTTCAGTGAGGAATTTTGATGCGTCATGGCAAATTATAATAAAATGCATAAAATAATAAAATTCTAGTAACTATAAGAGTAATGGTTAACATTACAAGCCCACGCTCTTTAACATATCAAAGAAAACCTCCACTAAGCAAATGAGTGTGCCATATCTATTGTCCTCGGTAGTACGTGTGTGTGGTAATTCTCTCTGTGGTGCATCTGTGGGGTCTCAACCAAGATCATGACCCCCATCAGCTAAGGCTAGAAACTCACGTATCTGGAAAAAAATTATTAGAGTCAAATTTCCAAAAAGATAGTAGAGACTTCTCATGACCAAACTGTTATGCTGTTGTCAAATCCCAGAAATTGCTCTAATGGAATTTCTTGAGAAAAATACAAAGTAAATATCAAATATATGAGAAGATCAGCTACTGGGAATACAGAAAGTAATTTCAATGCTCAGAGATTCTGTGATGAGAATTACCAGGTAAGTAGCAGCAACCATGCAGAAAAGAAACTGTGCGGATAGTAAGTGGCTGGAGAGGGAAAATGTATTTGTTCAGGGTTGGTGGTCAAAAGGAGTTTCAAGTTAATCTGTAGTATTCTAGTAAGATATAAAGTGAAAATGGCCCACACGTCAAAATGTGAACACACGTACATAAAATGACTGGAAGCCAGTATATCAAAGTGTAAGCAGCAATGGATCATAGATTACAATCCTTTGAATAATCATTATTTCTTTATGTTAATTTTAATTTCTAATTAGTTAATTCAATACTATGAATTTCTAATTAGCTTTAGTATATGTCAAGTTAATGAGGAAACAGAAGAAGAGGGGTCAGTGACTTCCTGTTGTATTACTTAGACCCTGTAATAAGCCATAAAACTTTTTTAATTATGATAACAAATTGATGAAAGCTTTAAGACTATTTTATAATATGCCAACATTTGTATTTTAAAATAAGATGCTTGATAGTGTCCTTCTCTTTTCAGACAATGGTAGTAGATCATCCGTTTGGATGTCATTTTATTGACAGAGAAGGTGAGTTCTGTATTTTTCTCTTAAATACTGTGAAAATAGCACATTTTACGTTTTGCACATGCAGCGTGTATATTTTACAAGTTCTGAGGAAAGAAATATAATTAGCACTTGCAATGTTGAATTTTCTCTTTGCCAATTAACCATTTATAGATTATAATGGCAGCACCTTTTTAGAGTAATGAACAGGAAGCCTTTCTAGAGTTATTTTCTCTGTGATAAATTATTGACTTTGGGGCCTTAAAATGTAGATAAATACATTGGTGTTAGAACTATAGAGTTTATTTATTCCTTTGTTTGATAAAAGAGACAGAACAAAGTCCATCTTACACTCCTGGGGAGCTCTACTCCCACAGCGAGGAGACTGCAGGAAACCTGCTCTGCGCCATTGCTTCTCTCCACTTCTACTAACCCAAGAAAAGCTTTATTGTTAATGCAAATTCCCTACATACGATAGGGTTGGGGATATAATTTTTGTTTACATGTTAAAATAATCTGTGAATGTATGCACATTGTATTACCTCAAAATTCATTATTAGGTGCAATTTATAGTATTTTATTTTCATTGATTTAGAGGGTATTTTCTAAAAGATAGGCTGTTCACTGTTTATGGTGGCAGCTATGTGACTTTAGGAGTAGATTATTTGAGTGTTCTTGTTCAAAAGGCTAAACTTTTGTGTCAGTATTAGCCCCATTCTTTTTTTCTTTTTTTTTTTAATCATAGCTGTGTACATTAGTTCAATCATGGGGTACAGTGTGCAGGCTTCACATACAATCTGAGATATTTTTATCAACCTGATTGACATAACATTCATGAGATTTTTCTCATTTACTATGTGAAAACATTTTTGATCCATATTTAGAAATTTTCTCCTGACCCTTCAAATATGTACCACACATGTGATCTCACCCTTTGTCCTATCTCCCCCCACCCTTTCCCTCCTTTTCCCTCCCTCTCCCCTTT